>JAEIIH010016140.1:0-17484 GCA_018904745.1 Drosophila orosa | reverse complement strand
AGTTTTTAATTCTGATCAAGAATATATATGATTTATAGGGTCGGAAATGACTCCTTCACTGATTTTAAAGGTTATGACAAAAATTTTAATACCCTGCAAGCAAAGACATTAGAATTATAAGATGAGTAACGACCATACATTAGCGACCATAATTCTAATGTCTTTGCTGCAAGGGTATAAATAGGGCCGACCAAGCTTCAAGGTTTTAGCGTCAATTTAGGAGGCAGAATTCCCAACTAATTCTAGCATCAAAGTGAAGGTAATACGTTAAGTCCCATTAAAAGGGGTTGCTTTATTAAAAAACAATTACAAATTCAAGCCTAGCTTGGGACACCGAAGGCTCACTAACCTTTTCAGTTAACTTATTTCGATGGAACCTATATTTCTATGTATATTTATATATTTATTATTAAAGATAGAGAAGTTTACAAAACTAAAGCGCTGGAACCTATATTTGTATTTAAAATGTATGTAATGTGCTACTTAAAAACTTTGCCAAGTTGTACCTTAATTTTTTTTACCAAGGGAGCTAGAGGCTACAACTCATTGTTCTGTTACACATTTTCCTCTATGAAAAAGTGGCTGTACCAATCCGGGCTTACTCACATTCCATTACAACTTCCCTGCATCCCGACTAATGAAAAAGGTGCACACATCCCGGGCATTCGCAGTCGAATTCCTGCAACACCTGAGCTCCTGAGCGGCTTAAAGGAACGTGGCTCGTGCCCAAATTGCCGAGGAAAACTGTCAATTAACCCAAGAGGTGAACTTGGGAAAAATGCCAAAGCTGCTGATGCTGATGCTGATGGCGATGCTGCTGCTGCTGCATCCGCCGAAGATGCAATTTCCATTTGCATGCCACCAGGTATGGCCACTGCAAATGGATTGGATTCGTGTGGTTTTAGCCAGAAGAGTTCCTGCTTATCGCAATCCCCGCCTGCCAAACGCCAAATGCCAGGCGATAGCGCGGCGAACGCTTTGCGCTAATAAAGATCTCGCGCAGTCAGGGACATTAGGAAGTGGTGCAAGTGGGGCCCAGGAACCCCGCTCCCGGCCTCTGCCTGCTCAAATCCGCTGCTTTGTGAACTCAAGCTGACAGAACGCTATTTCCAATTGTGCTATTAATCTGCCACATTTGCACTTCCACGGGAAAGAGTCCAGCAGGAAGGCTGGCTGACTGGCTCGCTGGCTCGCTCGCTCACTCGCTCTCTACGGCAATGCCCAAGCGGAGCAAGCGAGATGCACCTCGAGTGGCAGAGTGAGAGAGAAGAGTGGCTTGAGGGAGGTGGGAGGGAAACGCTTGGCTAACCCGAAAATAGAAACAATCAAAATAAAAATACATTCTCTTCATGCTCTCTCGTCTAATAAAAAACCCCAAAAGCAAAACGTTTTCCATTTAAAATGTCGTCGCAAAAGCCTGAAGCTCCCGCGGACCGCGCTCCCCCCCTCCTTGGCAACGGCCAATGGCAGCTTGGCCAGGCCACGCCCCCTTCCCCAATTGCCGGCCAGTGCTGCCCATCGGCCGGGCAGAGCGAAACCTGTTCTTTCATGAGCGAGAGGCGCACACGAGTGGCGCGCATGCGCCGCGCGGAAGCGAGACGGCGACACAGGGCGGAGCGGACCAACCAGAAGAGGAAGGCCCGAGTGCTGGGCGAAGGGCGGGTGGTGGTATTATGGTAGGTTAGGTTCAAACAAGGTGGCTAACTGGATCGTTAACCGAAATAGGAAGGAAGTCGACGCCAGCGTCGCCGCCGCCGTCGCTGCCCGCACAGCAGGCAACTGGTTAGACCCGTTTCCGGCGCGGTGACTCTCACTCCAACCTCCTGGAAACAGCAGCCAGCAGCGCCGGGGCAGCAGACGCGGCAGCGAGCCAGGCAGCGCCTCGTCCGTCGGCACAATTTGATTGCATTTATGAAAAGCGTTTTCGCCCGCTAGCACGCGCCCGCTCCCAGCTTCCCAGCTCGCAAATTCGGCATCCGTGATCCGCAGTTCCCAGTACGCCGTTCGCAGTTCGCAGTTCGCCGTTCGAGTCGCCCTTAATCGCGGAAATCAAACTGAAAACTGAAATTAATTAAACATTTCTGGTGTGTGCCCCGCAGTGCATTAAATACAATCTAAAACAATTAATAAGGGCAGTGCAGAGAGAATAAAGAAAGTAGTGTGAAAGCACAGTGCAGTGAGAGGAGCTCCCAACAAATTGGCGCCACTAGTTGCCAGCATGTCCAGCCACGAGGAGGATGACCACGAGCACGAGAACGAGCATGGCGACGATGTCGAGGAGCAGGAGATTCACGTGGACGTCGACTCCGATTCCCGCATGTCCTGCGGCAGTGGATCCGATGTGGATATGGACGGTGGCAGTTGCTACGATGAGTCCGAAACGCCATTGAGGTAAGGATTAGGGATCATGGACACAGGGGAGCTCTAAATTCTTGGGAGATTGGATCACAATGGGTCTGGGAAATGCATTCATGAAGACACTCCCTATTAAAGTTTAGTTAGAAAGCGGAACTTCTCAAAAATGTTAATGTGTTCTAAAGTTATAAACCTTCACAATTAGTAAGAGTTTTAATTTAATTATAGGAACATCTTTAACATTTCTATTTTTTAATAGTTATTAGAACTAACTTTATTTTGTTACATTGTTAATGGTTTTACAGTATTTATTGTAATGCTTGTTTACAGGCTGCGGTTATAGTATTAAACATCCGTCAAATATATAATAAATATATTCAAAATGAGTCTAGATTATCCATTGTTCCCTTTAATAATCCTCCAATTATATTTCGTGCCACTTTGGCCTGTTTTTAATCATTGAAAGTTTATTAAACCTTGTTCACAATTTCAATAATTTATTTTATCGTTTTAATTCTCCCCATATTAGAGAAAGGAAATCGGTAATTTTCTTAATGGTTCGCTGAGTTTTTAATTTCTTTGGAAATAATATAATTGTACTTACTTATCCAGTAAAAATAATCATAAACGGTTCATATAATACTGCAATTTTCATTGAAAAGCATATATACATACTAAATACAAATATGCAATGCAATTTGATCAACTTTTGATTTAGAAATTCGACTTCAGTCTGATTTTATGGCCCCATAAATGGTCAAAATAGTATCAAGGCGAAGAAAAGCTATTTACATTTATTATTATGTGTTCATAACTCCCACTGTTTTATTGTCAAACGTATTTGAGCGCACAATGCTCACAAAATCCTATTATACGGATCAAATTCTCCGGCTTAACGCCATTAAAATGCCCGGACAAAGTCTCCATTGTCCGTGGGCCAGACAAAGGTACATCTTGCCGCCGACAAAAGCGGCTAACAAGCTGCCAGAATGTCGAGCAGGCCAACTGCTAACTGCTAACTGCTGCCTCCCATTCAAGCCATTCAAGCCGCCGATGTTCGGCGATGAAGAACGGTGTGAACAAACCTCTTAAACGCTAATGAATTGACCACAATGCCACCAAAAGAATCAAGTCGAAAATGTCTCATAAAGTCACAAAGAAACTCCCTGAATTTACATAGGGCCCGAAGGGAAAGAGTTTCGAATGGATGACGACGAACGATAAAACGCACATTAGTAAGGCGCCAAAAACGCGCCGTGATAAGACTCTGCCTTTCTTTGGCTCCAAATGGGTTCGATCTGGGGCCCGATATTGGGCCTCGAATGCGAGACAAAGACGAAATCGTTTGTCGGATTAACATTTTAATAGAGATCGCCATAAAAATGCTATAAAACTCGCGTTCCAGCGAATGTAGAGCACCAGATAGGCAACAGAAATATGTTTACTTATAAGTTTTGGGTTTTTTGGAAAGTGTGCGCTTAAAAATCATTGTTCCGATTCCTGTTTCCAAATGGACTTTTATTTGCTCTCTGTTTTTTTTTTTTTGCCTTTAAGCTTTTGTAAATTAAATGCCGTGCGTGACTTGTTTTTGGTGCGTCAATTGATGGCATTCGATGATTTATAGGCGCGTATTAAATGCCTCTAACGGCCGTCAGCATTTGCATAATTACTTCATTTTCAGCCACATTGCGTATACGCAGCGGTGGCCCCTCGAGTTCTGCATGTCGTCGCCGGCTCCGCTTATCCGCTCGCGTGGGCTTTTTTCTGTTAGTGGTTTCGAGACTGGTCCCAGCTGCAGGCAGCCTTAATTATAACCGATGTTCTCAGGCTTTTCCGCTTATCAGGCGACACTTTTTAATGAGCCCGCACCTTACAGTCGTCAGTATACTATGTATTTCTCCGTCTTCTCCCCTCAGTGAATCGCTGCAGTCCGAGCAGACGCGCTCCTCGTCCAGCGAGAATCTGCCCTTCAGCATATCGCGCCTGCTATCCAAGCCCTTCGAGACCAGTCACCACCATCATCACCATCACCACAACAACAACAACAACCACAACAACAACACACAGCACAGCAGCAGCAGTCCCGGCTCCAGTCACAACAACAACCACGGCGAGAAGGGCGAGGAGAAGGAGCTGCTGCAGGCCGAGGACCAGGACCTGGCCGCCTACAAGCTGGCCACCAGCATTGCCAACTCGACGTACGGAAGCGCCGCAGCTTTATATTCGTATCCGCATTTGTATCCCTCGGCGGCGGCGGCGGCCGCCGGTCATGTGCTGCGAGTGCCGCCCCAGCGAACGCCGCTCACCTGGGCGCTGCCGCCGCTGCATCATGCGGCGCTGGCCCATCAGGCGGTCAAGGATCGGCTGGCAGGTGAGTGAAGCAGAAGGAGAAGTCCGAATCGGAGTCGGAGTCGAAGTTGGGTAGAGTGGCGAAGTGAAGTGATGTCCAAGTCGAAGGCCCCATGTCGCGGTGGCCCATGTTCGCGGAGATCTCTCGCTCCCGCAATGACCCGCGGTGGCAATTGCTACTGTTCCCCAAATAAGCGCGATCAGAGAAGTCTTTTAAGGCAACAGGCCTATCGGCATATCATTGCTGCTCCAACGCACACATACACAGGGGGAAAAAGTGGCATAAATTGAGAAGAAATAATTAATTTTATTTATTAAACACAATCGTACGAAGGTGTGTGCATTTCTTTGACAGAGGAGAAGTGTAAAAGTTAACTATTACTGGAAATCAATATTATAATCCCCGAATGTATGATTCACTCGAGTTTTCCCTCAGTGCACACACACACACGAGAGCCCGCAACGCTAAAGTATAAAAACATGTTTGCCTTCAAATGCGCAATCGCAGCTTAAGTTAAAAACTCAACTCTGAGCCACCGCCCAGAAGCGACACAGGAATGGGATGTGCCTTCTGATTTGCATACGCATGTGCCTCAGTATTTGTATCTGCATCTATCTCGGCCCCGCTTGAATCCGCATCTGTATCTGCGTATCCGCAGAGCTCGCTGCCTGTGGCTGCCTTTTGTTAATTTGTTTACATTATGAGCTTCACTTGTAGCTACAAGCGGCAGGCACAGCGCGAGCCCTTTGAAATAATGAGACGGCGTTGATTTTATTAGCCAGTCGATGCCGATCGGGTCCTGTATAACTCATAATATTTCGGCCTTTTTTCGGTCATGTGGAAAAGCTGCTTAGGCCCCGCACTGCGGCAATCTGATGCGCTTTTATGGCCAACATCCGCTCAGTAGCAGCGCTCCTTGGGACTTTTTTTTTTTTAGTTATTTTAATGAGCTGGTTTACATGACTTTTTAATTTCGCGCTGGGCCCGAAAGGGAATTAATTACGCATTGGGCGGTCGCAGGGCTCAGCGCGAGAGTTGGCTGTCCTCGCCGGCTTATTTATCGCCGCATACCGCACTTCACATTTGAGTCCAACTGACATGGTCAGCTTTTAATTAGCCAGTCGAATGCCAGCGGTCCGTCGTCAGTCGGAGGGATATATCCGAGCGGAGGAGGGGCGTCCGATGGGATCAGTCAGCCGGTCCACCTGAGAGAGGCACACTTATGTATGAGGCCGCCGGGTGATCCAAGTTTTCTGGATCCGCTGCCATCCGTTCCGTTCCGTCTCGTTGCGATGCATTTTGTCAACATCTTCGGCTCCTCGGCAACTCTTCGTCATCGTCAGCGCCGTCGCCCGGGTCTGTGTCTCGTTGTGTTTATTGTGTCGCTTGCCTTGTGCTGATAAGCTGGCGCCTTGGCTTTTTTCATTAACAAGACAAACGAGCGAGCGTCCAGCCCCGGTTCCGATCCGAGCCCCTCTCAAAGTGGTCGCCTCCGCCTCCTGCCCCAGCTCCTCCTCCCTTCGGGAAGGCGAGGGCTCTTAGCGCCATATGATTAATAACCATTGCATGTTAATTTTCGTTATTTTTTGGACACAACGTCGCAGCGGACGCCAATTACTTTTCGGCCATGCAGAGCGACCAGCGACCCCTAATGCAGTTTCAAGCCAGTCATAATATTCCCCATGTTCGTTGGGCTTTTTGTCACGACACGAATGTTGAGGAAAATCCAAATTTTTGGTTCAGAAAAATGTTCGGAAACTCGAATTGGTCCCTGTTCTTTTAGGTCTAGATCTTGTGTAAATATTTGATTTATCCAAACACTTTCGTTTCTAGTTGGAACTAGGATAAACCAAGCACAAATTTAAGTGTAACTTGACTGCTCAATTATCACTATTTAGTTTTTCCATTGAGAATCTTTCCTGTCAAATAGTGATAATCCAAATCACTAGCAAAGGTCACAGTGTGGCAGCCAAAAATGGCGGAGGGAGTGGCAAAACCAGGCCGAGCCACAGGCCGCCATCAATAATGCATGCTAAAAGCTTTTTGCATTATTTTACGTACTTCTGGCAAGGCATCTTGGCCACAACCGCACACACTCACACACACCTACCACCGTGTGTATCTTTAAGATACACCAACATCATAAATAAGCGTGGCGGCGGAGGAGAAAGCCGGGAAAGCTATAAAATTATGCTTATGCTCCAACTCCCCCTAAGCCGGAATCCTTAAAGGATACACATGCCGCACACAAGCTGCGGGATATATTTGAAAACCCCAAGGATGCCTGCCTTCCGCTTATGTGGTGCGATAAATGGCTTTTTATTGAAATTGATATTGCCTGAAATATTCAAATGATCGGCTACGGCTACCCCCACGACCTCAGCTCCGGGGAAATTTACGCCAGGCCTGCTCCCGGAAAAGGGTTCTCGGGAAAATTCGCAATAAGAAGCATGATTTGTCAGCTTAACACCCGCCATACATTCGGTGGCCTCTGATGCCTTCCGACAGGCCAGCGCCATTTTCTTATGACTTTCCAAAACACGTACACTTGTCCAAAGGTGAACCCAACTCAATGCAAAACGGGCTGAATCAAATCGATGAGTTATATTTACATTGAAGAGGTTTTCATACTTTAGAAAGTCTTTCAATCCATATCTTTTGGGGGTGTGTCTGTAAATTATAAAACATCTTTCGCTGCAGCCAATGGATTTTGAGCTTTATATAATTTTATAGTCCTATTTTTGATCATTTGAATGGAAAATATACTGACAACCTGGTTTCTTAAAAAATGGAAATAAACACCGAAGCCAACACATTTTAAAGATAGTTTAAACAAGCTTCAAGTTCTCAGAGAACTGACTTTTAAAAGTAAGGAATTTTTCCCTCTTTAAAGTGAATTAAAATTTATATCATTCCATCAGCTTTATGAATAATTTAATTGCAATCAATATCGACTTTATTATTTACCCATCGGCTGACGTGTCTCACCATATTTGAATAATTCATCAATTAGTCTCGCTGTCTTGGCTTCAAATCACTTGGCCTCAAATGACTGCTGCTGGCCAGGCAATTTCTCCGTGAAATTGGCAGAGCCCAGTTCTCGATTGACCTCATCTGCGGAGTCGGTAGTCTGTAAGCCGGTTTCCTAATTGCCTCTGTTGTTGGACGATCGATCGATCGCCTTAACATTTTGTTGCGCACTGTGCCCGTGCCCGTGCCCGCCTCTTATCGCACCCAATAAACAACAAAGCACACACAACGGCGGCTGGCAGGAATTTTAAAAGGTTCAGCGCCAGAGCCTGGCTCAGCCACCGTTCCAGATACCAACTGGGATGTCGGAGTCGGACTCGGACTCGGACACTGGGTCACTTACGCGCGTCCTCCGAGCGCGACTTTATGACTCAACCCGAATGGAAATTGATGTCGCGTGCTTTGTCTACAAGGCGCTGCGATAAGGGTTCCTGCTAGACCGCCGCCAGAAACCTCAATCCCTGGCAATTAGGCAGCGAGTCAGCGGCCTCCAAATTGATTTCACAGCGGGAGTGGTGCCCCGAGTTCCTAGGTAGCAGGTAACACAGGTACCGAGTGCCGGGCAGCACTAAGTACTCGCAGCCTCGCAGGCGCACAGGTGCCGCCGCTTAACTCCGGAAGCGGCATTCGGAAATGGCCAGTTATCTAGGAATTTATGGTTTGCTAATTGCCCGGTCAGGACACACACGGCCACGCAGGAGTAGGGACAGTCAGAGAATATATAAAGTGTTGTACTTTAAGTATTATCCTGGCTAAGTACTCACTCAAATCCCTCATTACAGCTGCCTTCCCCATCGCCCGGAGGATTGGACATCCCTACCAGAACCGCACGCCGCCGAAGCGAAAAAAGCCGCGCACATCCTTCACGCGCATCCAGGTGGCGGAGCTGGAGAAGCGGTTCCACAAGCAGAAGTATCTGGCTTCTGCCGAGCGAGCGGCCTTGGCGCGCGGCCTCAAGATGACCGATGCCCAGGTGAAGACGTGGTTCCAGAACCGACGCACCAAGTGGAGGTGAGTATCGTTCCCACCCGTTGTTCCCCCAAGCTCCTCGAGGCCCCCGCTGGGCTAGAGGAAAAAATCAATACCCCATCCCCATACCCATTTCCCAGTGTTTTGGAAAGTGCTGACAGCTTGACACTTACCCTCTTCTATGCGCCCCGCCTTTCCGTTTTTTTTATGTGCCGTTTTAAACTACAATATGCACAAAAGGCTTTTGTTAAAAAGAAGGAATATTAAAAAGGCAGGAGCAGAGATAGCCGAAGCAGAAGCACTCTATAAATACAAGTCTGAATATATCAGAATGGTATAAAAACACTCAGTTTCATTGAAATTACCTTTGTAAATAGACTTTGCTTATAAATACATTGTTTTGAATATCTTATCTTATAATGATACATATTTGTTCTTCATTTTAGTCCCAACAAAAGCCCAAAGGCTATGCTATAATGGTATAAAATATTCCGTTTCATTGAAATTACCTTTATAATTCTTTAGTTTCAAGATATATCCAGTTGTTGGATATTAACAAATAGACTTTGCTTATAAATACATTGTTTTGAATATCTGAATACCTTATTTTGGGCTTATATCGATGCATATTTGTACTTCATTTTAGTCCCTGCAAAAGCCCAAAGGCTATGCTAATTCGCATATACCCCAACTGGGAAATAGGGCCACAAAGACCGGCGTGCATAAGCGGGGAGTAAATGGCTCATACAATATGCATGAGCACATTAAACGAGCAACACACAATGAGCAGCCCCAAGGATACGGGGGAGTGTGTATTTACGAGGCTTACTGAGGGGTAGCTGCATTTCGCAGCCACAAAGAGCGCTCTTGTTAAACAACCAGCTAATTGGCAAGGCTTTGTTTAAAGTATTAACATTTGCAAGCTTGACTTTGGGGAGTTGAAGCATTAATAGCTGATATAAAATTAATATCAGATAGAACGGGGTTATGTTTAAATATACAGATATAAAAAATATACCATGTTTCCTTTATGTAAAAAAGAGTTTACTTATTAGTTACATATTACATACTTATTAGTAACCACTTGTTTATATAAAAGAAACATAGTATATTTTTTATATATTTTTAAACATAGCCACGCTCTATATTCCTTTGTAATTTTTCTTGTTGTTCATTCATTTTTTTAATACAATCGTCTTACTAAAATTAGTTTCCTATATCTATTAATATTACGGGCCAAGTTATCACGCCCATGTACCTACTCAGCTGTCATATGGCAATTATACTTCTGATTTATGTACTGAAAACGGAAAAACACATGTACTCGCATTCCGCATGCAAATGAGAATTTATTTGGAACAGAAATTCATAGATATGTCCCCAATTTATTGAGGCATTGATGCGTTGAGGGCTCGATGGCGTGCAGCTAATTGTTTTCTACTTTATTACCGCCGAGTAAAAGTATTTGAATATGAAATAATTTGAGCTGACGCATTTGGACAGTCTTCCTATTCATAAGCGATTACCGACGATCATAATGATGATGGCAAATGGCGGCTAAATGGACAAAGTTTCCAACATTTCCCAGCGGAGCAGGGCAGAGCGGTGGGAAAGCGGGAAAGCGGGAGGGACGGCGCTTAAGACGCGTTAATTGCCGCTTAGCAGGCGGCGGCATTTTTAGAGCCAAGGCAACGGCAGTCCTCGGCCTCCCGGCTTATCAGCCATTTTGGGCCTATTCCAGATCGTAAAAATTAATGATGTAAAACGCAATTTTGTTAACGGCAACGGCTGCCTCTCGGCCACGGCTCGTTTGCGGTTAAGTGAAATGGCAATGGCACATTAGGCCATGATTACGAGTCAGCATAACTCGTAAATATCCAGGGTATGTGTAATGTGCTCACATAATTGCCTTAATGCACACGCCGCTGCATTGGCCAGTAGTTTGAATAATTAGCCCTGTCCAACATGGCGTATGTGCTATGCGCCCATTAGGCAACGAATAAAGATTGCATAAAAGTAGTTTCTTTGGCAATTCCCAATAAATAGTAACTCGTTTGTGTCACATATTTATGTGTGTATTACTAGCAGGGGGAGTCTTTCTTTATTTCTAAATGTTTCTTGGCATTTCATTTGGCTTACCATTTCCCTTTCAGGGGTGGAGAGTTATTTCCTAATTTGTACACAAATTTAGAAGTTGTACACACAAAAAACTCGTCATTTATAATTAATAAACAATTGCGCGGCCAAATGAATGAACGCTTGTTCCCTGTCACTGTCTGACAATGTGTTTAGCAAACAAAAAAAAAAAGAAATATATAAAACAGAAGGAAAGGAAAAGAAGCAATCAACAATCGCAGATACAGACAGCAAGCAGATACAGATACAGATACAGAGGAAAGAAAAATCGCTGGCGATTTGCTGCATGCTTTCGGGCGTTGGGTCCCCAAGGCACCGTTTCTGAGTACGGAAACAAATGGAGAAGTCTGACTTTTGTCTGGCTCTCCTTTCACCTCTCCTCCGGGCACATAATTCAATTAGTTTCGCAGCCATAAATCAAGCTGCCGCTAAACCCTTTTTAATTACACGCCCATTCATCATCCCAGGACCCACATCTTTGCTTGGCCAAGGACTACTCCTCGCACTTGCACTTCATATTAATTGGCCTGGCATATGCAAAACTTTTCCGGCTGCCGAAAGCTGACTAATTAAAAATTCACACACACACACACATACGGCAGGAGAAAAACTTGGACCGCAGAGCAAAAATCAATTTGACTGAAAGCAAAGTTTCTGCGGCGAGAGCCGAAAAATCAAATAAAATTAATTACAATGGCGAGGGCCATTTGTAAATTAACTTGTAAGCTTGCTGCTGGGTCCGTCGGCACGTGTCCTTCTTGAGACGGTCTTGGCCAGTCCCGGAACCAGGCTCAGTCCCTCGGGAACTTGGGGGAAAAAGCTCCTTGAGCACTCAATTAATGGCCTGGCTAAATTGTTATGTCTTGAAAGATAATTACCACAGGACCTTTTTGGGGCTGCCACCAAACAGTTTGCGTGTAGTGTGTGAAATGATTTTAATTACGGGGACATGGCCGTGAAGGCCTTAAACAGCAGCTGCATCAGTTGGCGACAGTTCGAGCCTGGGCGGTCGGGGGCAGCTTGGGAAATTTATGGGCCGAGCTTTAATAAGCGTTTTAGGCTAATGCCCGGCCATTACTTATCGTGGATGGCAACACAAACTTTCCACATCAACGCGATGGCGCCAAGAGACCAACATTTAACATTTGTAAAGCGTTTGTTACATTTCCCAGCCAGCTCCGTGACTGAAGATAAATTACAGTCGTGTCTCCCGGTCCCAAAGAGCGAATTAAGCCGGCACCCACTTGGACTCACTCCGAGGCCACTTTCGTTTGCCTTGCCGTTTTGGAGTTTTTAATCAATTTTCGTTGAATTTTTCATGTGGTTGCTAGTAAAAATGTTGCCCGATAAAGCCAGCTTGATGGCGCAAAGGTGAAAAAGTAAAAGCAATGTGCTTGGCGTATAATAACTCACTTCCAAAAAACAGACAATTGAATTGTTAATCCAGTTTGTTTGGAGTGGGAGTTGGTGCAGCGAAGACAATGAAGATGATGTACATCTCACTTTAAGGCAATTGGAATTCATAAATATATTTTTTATAAAAAAGAATTGAGGCTTTAATACAATAATTTGGTTTACTTAACCCTTTAAAAATATAAATATTATTTTATTGACTTGAAGAAGTTACATTGCTTTCAAATTCAATGAATATACTTAAAAAATTAAAAGAAATGTTACGACATACACTTATTTTCTATAATTAAAGCATACTTCCTCTTTATAGGAGACCACAAATCGCTCCTCCTAATTCTATAAATGGCGTATCCTTTACTGGGAGAGACACCCACATTTGTTATTCCAATTTGTGGGACCAAAACTTTGAACTAAATACCCCAGCTAATGCATTTTTAATAGGGACTAGTTATCAAACTGTAGTTTGAACGATGACATTGCTGATGAAAACCGTAATGAAAGCATGTTAAACAATAATTATGATATATGTGTGTCTGCCATGTGGCAGCCCTGCCTAGTTGCGGCTATAATTCGAGCAACTCTTTAGCCGGCAACATAAGAACTTCATTAGCTCATGAAATATTCAAGATGGCGCACAAACCAACCCCTAGTGCTGCGGGGGTGGATGGAGCTGGCACAGGAACTCATGGCGGTGGTGGTGGTGGTGGTGGCCATGCCGGGGCTCCATGGCCACAATTAGAGCAAAATGCTGCGCAAACGCGGGGCAGGGATGACATGCAACTGCAGTGCGATTTGCGACTGAATTATTTATCAAATGGCAGGGCCACAGTCAGGGCGGAGTTGGTGGGGAATACAAATCCCCTTTAAGCGCCAAACATTTAAAATGCAATTTCACGCAGCTCCAGCGCTCTGCACGAAATTAATTTTCCACAAAAACACACAATCGCACAATCGATCGGCGTGTGTGTGCAGTCAGCATATTTGATTTGATTAGTTTTAAATGGTCTTAATAGCCCGCCCACATAATGACTTGATGAGCTTCTGTCTGCCCCAACCCTACTCGAAATGAGTTTCTAGCAAATTGGTTTTCCATAATGAATATGTACATTAAGCGATACTATTTGCCAGATAAGCTTAAATGTCATCTTCCGCATCGATTAGGTGTTGTTATTCGAGCAGTGTATTAAAGAACTTTTCTTAAAGGTTATGAGTCTTTGGGGTTTTGGTGGATATTGAATCGCAGAGGGTTTTGTGATCCTTAAGATTGATAAAATAATAAAAACTTGTTCCTAAAAATTAATCAAATTGAAACTAAAGCTATAAAAGTTGTACATGAATTTGTAAAATCAGTTTTGAATGAAAAACTTTGAATATGAAAGAAAGATGTTCCATGAACCATTATTATTTTTGTATACATGCAATATTAAATATCTGAATTCAAGTATATATTTTCTCCACTAATTTATCCTGTAACTAAAGCTAAGCTTACTTATAAAATCGCTTTCCCTCTTGATTTTCAGACGCCAGACGGCTGAGGAGCGTGAGGCTGAGCGGCAGGCGGCCAACCGGCTGATGCTGTCCTTGCAGGCGGAGGCCATCAGCAAGGGCTTCGCTCCCCCGGCACCCCCCCTGAGCTCGCAGGGGGGCGTGAATGGGGCGCCCTTGGCGGCACTGCATGGCCTGCAGCCTTGGGCAGAGGCGTCGCATGCGGCGGGCTGCTAATCGGACCGCCAAGTGGAGCGAGAGCGAGCCATCGCGGCTGTTGGTTTATTTGTGATACACTTCGCTTTGTACATAGTCCGAGGGCAGGGACAGTGGAGCCTCGGACAGAAGACTATTCGCACTGTACATAGGAGGATGAAGGGGCGGCTGAGGCAGACCCCCGTGTAAATACCTAGCTTTACTCTGTAGAGACGCTTGCCCAACGGATGCCAGGCGATGCACCTGGATCGGCGCTTTAAGTTCGTGTAGAATTCCGACTTTTCGTTTTGTGTTTCGTAGTGCTGCATTTAGAATATTAGTTAGTGTTCGACAGTTGAACCGAGGGCAGAACGCATCCCAAAATGTCGCAGTGAGCTTCGAAGCCGCGCCTAGAAATAGTATATTTAATACGCAAAATTATATATGGATTGTAATGTATTGTAATTGTAATATGTATCTGTCTCTAGGCTTAAGTCAAATGGCATTACCTAGTATTATAAATTATAAACCCTAAATACATGTATGATCATTGGAAAGTAAACAAAGCAAGAGCAATGGAAATAAACACATTACGAAATCAAAGAATATGCAACTTGAGTTTCTTTTTGTAAGCACATTATTTTAGAACAATAAGTTCCTTGATTTTATATGATATGCGAAAGGAAGATGAAATTGGTTTTAAAATATTATATTATTTCTGGCTTACAAGGGAGCTAAAACTTCGTTCCTGATCGTACTATCTTTCTGAACGAGTTAATGTCTGAAATAAGGTAAAAAATTCAAATTATATTAATTAAATATACTCAATTATAATTTGTTGTTTATTTAATTATTAATTAAATATGTTACGATGTTTTCCCAGCTCAAAGTAAGTCCTTTAGGACACTAAAACTCCCCCAAATCTGATGTTAGGGGAGTTTTCTTTGTCTTTTCGGTTGAGATCCTCACTTAAATGGAAATGTTACAACCCTTAAATACCAGAAACCTTCCGTTGAAGATGATTTATTGAAGGTTATTGACAGGCGCAGGGTGGTTGGATCGCTTAGACCAGTTCTAATACGAACCTGCAGCCTGGGCCGGATACCTTTTGACGTGCTAATGATGGGGCTAGCCAAAGACAACAATAAAAAAGTAACCAACAAAATCAGCCATATGCTCGACCCATGAAAAACTAACAACAATTAGCGAGCGAATATCCCGGGGCCGTTCATTATAAATATATTACGTGTTTTTGCGTTGAAAGCAAAACAAACAGGCGCCGCCGAACAGGTAGCCCAATACTTAGGGCCATCTTCGGCCGGGCCGCCTCCAAAGTGTTGCCGCTGTCACATTAGCACTGCGCCGAGGTCGGTCCCGGTCCCGTCCTGGCTCGGACCTTCCATTGACTCCTACAAGTTGGCCGGTGGTCGCTGTGTGCGGAAGTAAACGATTTTCGTGGCAAAAGAGTTGAAAGACGGCGCCCCAACAAAGTTGCAGACGCCGGCGATCAAAGGCTGTTTATTTGAACTTCAGCAGAGACACCTTTTTAATTTGCAGCTTTGCCGCTGCTGGGCTTGCGGATGTGGATACACCTGAAAAAAGGAGGTTTAGATATTTGTTTGAGAGTTTAAATTAATATATTACTTTGAATAAATGTTAAGGCAGGTTTATTAAAGATTAAACCGACCTTGAAGCTTTTAAAACACAAAATACAAGTATTAAAAGGGATTTTATAGTATAGTATTCTTAGAAAATATGTTCATAGTTTCTTTGGGCTCTTACCTAATTTAATTTTCTTTCAGTGTCTGCTCTCAATCTAAAACCGAAACTGGGCTACTTGGAAATCCGTATAAATTGCGTTTAATTGGACAATCTGGGCTTTATTTCTTTGTGGCCAGCGGCCAACGAACGAATCAAAATCTGTATGTAATGAGGATGATTGTCCCCATCCCCATCCCCATCCCCATCCCCAGCCCCAGCCTCGGTTTGAATCCTTGGCCCCATCGATTGTGGGGCATTGCATGTGGGTTAGCCTCTAATTGGCTGCCATGGGTGCTGGCCGGGGACTCCAGGTTGCGAGTTCCAGTTGCCAAGTTGCAGGTTTGATTGATTATTGAGCAAACTTGCGGACAGATATCGGGCGGAGGCCCGAACAACAATCTATTTGTGTCCACTTAGTGTAATACAACATGAAACGACTTCGGGCCTCCGGCGGAAATGGGGTCGAGTCCTGGATTCCTGGATAACTGGACGACAATGGCCGGCCGAAGTGCAGCCAAAGTTTTTGGCCGAAAATCCCCCGGAAAAAGAAAAACCAAATTGGAAGTGACCGGGGGCCGGGCGGGCGTGTGTCAGTCAAAAAGTGGATGCGAGTATGAAAAATACAAACGAACAGTCCGAACAGAATGCGGTTGGTCAACAAGACAGGCGCCGGCAACAGATACAGATACAGATACAGATACAGGACTCCGGGTGAAGGCCTTGTGCTACGGCTGCACATGTACGTGTCAATTTGGATTATGGCAAGATTGAAAAGGATTTAAGTCCGCCGACGGAAGGACAGAGGCGACCATTACGGATCTGAGGCAGAGCCACAAAGCTAAGCACATTTTTCAAATTAGTTTTTCATCATTTCCGCAGCAATTTTCGAGTTAAGGCCACAAAAGAGTTGACAACAAGTTGGACAGTTCGCTGTCTGCCAGTCAGTCAGCTAGGCATTCAGTCAGCTATTCAGCTAGTTTTCGGATGCACTGTGCGCACAGTGACAGCGAATAATTAGTGGTCATCGTGGGGACATTTAAATTAAATATGAGTTGCTATCGCCAACTACAGGTAGTGTGTGCGCCGCGAAGTTTCCTAATTATGGCCATTCCCTGACAACACTGTCGGCCTGCACACGGCAGTCGTAAAAACGTCATAAAGAAAGCAATTTCAACTAACGTACGAGCTTGTTTGCCGCAATATGAGAGCGGCTATAAAAATAAAAAATAAACAAACAGGGCGGCCATTGTTCTGCTGTTGGCCAACAAAGGCGGCCAACTGTCATTAGCCCTCTCCCTTTCGCTCCCTCTCCATAGGGCCGGCTATTAAAAACGCTGCACTAAATGAGTTTAAAAATGGAGTAAATGGAGTGCGCTAATCACTTGGCCTTACCTCTGAACCCCCGTTTTCAGCACATAAAACAACTGCGGTCACAACAATGGCACTGAGACACGCATCTGCCAAACAGGGATATTGAGCTCTTCCGAACTTAACAAGAAAGGAAGCACGCCGAAGTTTGTATACCCTTGCAGATTGCAATTGGATCATTAAGAATATATTCTTTTTGGTCAAATAAAAACCTAACAAAAAATAAAACATATCATATTTACAGGTTTACAGTATTATTATAATTTTAGGGTATTATCATTTTAGTCAGAACCTTTAAAATCAATGAAGGAGTCATTTCCGACCCTATAAATCATATATATTCATGATCAGCATTAAAAACTGAATCGATCTAGACATGTCCGGCAAGAATTTATTTTTTTGCCATTTTTTCAAAATTTGAT
>JAEIIH010016137.1:0-41309 GCA_018904745.1 Drosophila orosa | reverse complement strand
ATTTAGTATGAGCTCTCTCAGAGTGAAGTTAAAAAGAAACTCTCCTTAGGAAAATTCTCTTCTTGCTTAATTTTATTTTGCTTAAAATATTCTCTCACCTAAACCTACTTATTTACGTTTTATTGTATTGATCTATTGTTTTAATCACCCATCCTAAACAGCCTGCTTATTTACCTACTTCCTTGCCTAATTTCCCTGCTAGAAATCTATTGTAGATTTCGCATTTATCACACCGATACTCTGTTTTGTTCTTTGCGTAAAAAAAGAATCTTGCTGCTTGGTGCTTGTGTAAATAAACGCGTCTCGAATAACAACGAGAGGCGAATACAATTGAAAATAAACAATAATATATAAACAGGGTCAGTGGTTTTGCCAATTGTGCTGCTGGCAGCGGAAGTTTGCATGATAATCTTCTCTGGCCTCTGTTCCGTTTCTGTACTGTTCTGTTCTTCTCTGACTATTTCCCTATTTTGTTAAGCCATAAAGTAGTGTTTAAATAGGCTACGGATATCCTTAAGCTTAAACCCCACAAAGAATATGTTCTATTTACCTTTCTTTTCGTTTTAGGTAAGTTTGTTGTTTTGTGGTTGTCTGGGGGCAAAAACAGTTGTTAGCATGAGTCAAACTGTAAGTGAACACACACCAATTTCTATATAAATATATTTTATTCCTAAAACCCTAATATACTAAGTAGACTTAAGAACTATCCAGCTGTAAATGCAGCTCCAGTGTCAACAACAGATAGCTAAATACAAAAAGAATTTAAAACTTGTTTGTTGGTTTTCTGAGGAAGAAAAAAAAAATTACTTGTAAATGTTATTGGTCTGTGCCTGTCCGTCTGTCAGTCCGTTTCCTAAAATATTTTTCATAGCACAGTAGGAGCAGCAGAAGCAGCAGGCAGCAGGCAGCCATTGCTAAAGCTGGCAGATATTTTTATATTTTATTTCGATTTGATTTCTGCTGTCGTCGAAATGTATTGTGCATTTTGTTGCCGCTGCAATTGAATTGCAAATATTTGCGCTACAATTTCTTCTCGGCGTGCCATAGATAAATAAATGAATTTTCTATTGTATTTTATTAACAGTAAATAAAGTTTCAATTTTCACATATTGCGTATACGCTCGCAGTTCATTAGATGAAGTGCCGCCGCCAAGCGGCTTAAACCAGGCATTTCGTGCATATCCAAGATACTATACGCATTTTTCGAATTCTATTTCTCTCGCTCTGTGAGAGTTTCTCAGGAGCTAAAAATAATGTTTACGATTCTATTTCCTTTTTCATGTCGCTCGCCTGATGCTGCCAGATAATTGGGCGTGTGTGTTGTCTGCCAGCGGGCTGACTTAATGCGAACCTCTTGGCGGTCATAAGTCAATAGTTGGGGACGTTTTAATGGCTCTTTCGCCGTGTAAATCTTGGCGCTAATGAAAACTTATGAATTTGGCTGCTGCCGCTGTCTTCCTGCCTGCCTCGCGCCATTCAATTTAAATTGTGTATATATAATTCATGTTGGGTTTTATGGCAGGCCTGCTCGAGATCAGAATGTTGTCCATCACATGCCGTTTGGTTGCATTTGCACGTTTTTAACGACCATGTGCTTTTCCATTTTCTTCCCTATTTTCCCCCCGGCCACAGCTTTTATGGCTGCTTGGTAATGTTTTATTAATTGAATCGTCAGAGTACGCGAGTGGATTTTTAGGAATTTGCATAAATTGAGAGAAAGAAAGTATATCTGTATATCTGTACAATTGTAAAACATTTCTCCGGCACGATATCGTGACATCCATCTTGGAGCACGCGTCTTCAGCAGACCACAGTCTCTCTATTTATCCTCTCGCTTTATCACGCCATATGTTTACAATCACTGAGCCAACGAAGAAGTTGGGAAAATAATGCATTTCCATTGAGAAAATAATAATTTTAATATGTTTCATGTCTGAAAAGACTAGTTTAGTGCTTGTTGTACAGCTAAATGAATTTTAAAACATATTTATGATTGTAAACAAATATTGGCAAATCCCAAAATCCTCTAAATTATGGCTGTTTTCATTAATTTTCTTATTAACAACCAATTAAATTGACTTAAGTGATACCAAACATTTGAACAAGATTTTTGTATAGAATCATTTGCGGTTCCTCAAAAGAAAGATAAATGGACACTTTTCAAAAGATCTATTCCCCATGATATAAATGTCAACTATAAATTTGTGTCGTAAGGCGATCAAAGATCTTTCCACCTACTTAAAAATTAACCTCAAGAGAAAACAACAAGGGGGGCATCCAAAATTTTCCCCCAAAATATCTGAATTTAGATTTTGATATTAAATTTTGTTTTATTTTTGCAAAATCACCGGAAACAGCAGCAAAATGGAATTTATGGATGTAGCCATAGTTTTGTCGGTTGCGGCGTATAAACAATGCAACAAATTGTATATTTTTAGTGCCATAATTATGGCATGGATTTATGGCCGCCACAACAACGCATACACACTTTGCTGTGTGTATTAAAGCCCATAATAATCTGAGGGTAATCTTTGTTGAAGATTAATGCGGCCAACCAGAGAGTGGCTAATGTCCCGAGCGCTTTTAACAAAATTATCAATTCAAAGTGGGCGCCGTCTTAAATAAAAAAACGTTCTATTGTATATTTTAAGAAGAGTTGAGAAAATAAATATAAAATGTGTACAGTGCGTTTCATTTCGAATGAGATGTCTTAGGTTTTAGATCCTTAATGAATGTGCATTGATTTTAGTGGTTTAAGAACTCAAGAGCTAATAGCGAGCTTATAAAGAATTATTCTTGAAAAATATAGCTTCCTCAGAAATACAAAAACAAAACATATACGTCGACAATCAGAGCCCGTCCCTGACTATTAAATCTTTTGGTCTATGATTACCAATTAAATATTATTTATTCTGTTAAATACACATTGACTTGTTCTTTTTCATAATTTTGACTAATAGTTTCGAATCGCACCGTCTCAATGCTCAATGAAATAACAAATATTTAATATTTTTTGGCTGTGGCTTTTTTGTCCACTTTATCTCACACTTGTTGCTCATAAAAAATGCCTTTTTAAATATTTCTCTGGGAAATATTCCGAACACTATTCTATATTGTCTTATGCGACGGCGTGGGTTGAGTGAGAATCGGTTCGTTTGGTTGGAGCGTGGCCAAGTTATGCACTTCTTGACGCCTAACCAAAAATAAATCGCGACGTAGAAATAAAAACAAAATAAATTTGATATGTGCATATAGAAGATATATAGAGAAGTGTGTGTGTGTGTATGTGGAGATATAGTTGCCCGATAAACTAAGCGGCAACGTCCACCCAACCGATAGGATAGCAAATTAATTTGCCATGATTTCTGATGATGTATTAAATGGTTTTAGATGGTTCAGAACGTGCAAATGATGATGATGCTCACCTGTGTGAAGTGAATTATGCGGAAAACTATTTGTTTTTTGGCATTTTATGGTTATTAATTAGGAATTTTCTTCATTTTAATTGTAGAAAAATGGTGGGAAATAAATTATAAATGTGTAGATATGAAAGGATACACTATACTTATATAAAGAATGCCTACAAGTTAGTACAATATTTTTAGACTTTATTATTGTATTGCTAAATATTCCTTTTTTAAAGAAGATTCTCCCTATAACTAATATTTTTCGTATTTATTTATGTTCCCAAAAATATATATTCTTGGCTTGTTGCCTGGAGAAAACTCAATTTCCTGACCAAATCTCCAAATTTGCGTCTTAGTGCAGATTGGGCTGATGATGGGTTTGACGGCCTTTTAGCTAATGAACTTTGGGAGGCAGTGGCAGCTTTAGAGAAGCAGCAGCAAGAGCTGGAGCAGCAACAGCAGCAGCATAATGAGCTATTATGATGCCTGAGCTGAGCTGCACAAGCTTCGGTGTGTGGTGGCTCCTTGGGGCCATGGAATATGGAATTAAGCAATGTCCATTTAGCATTTGAAAGGCTCACGTTTGACCCAGTGTGTATATGTGTGTGTGTGTGCGTGCTGTGGCAAGGCTTTCAACAATATTCTTGCCACCTTGCTCTCCACCTCGAACACACACGTGCGCTCCGCCAATTTGTATGCAAGCCTCGGCGCCTCTCGGTGGCTCCTTTGGATCCTTCACTCTGCTCCTCTGGCTCCTTTGGCTTGCATCACGTCGCTAAACGATTGCGCTCTCGAGTGCAATGAGGTCGCTCCTGTTCCTCCGTCCTGTTCCTTGTCCTGCTCCCCATCCTCGGAGCAGCTGCTAACCCGTTTAAAGAGCGCTCCGGAGATCAGAGGGGGTCCTGCGGCGAGGTCAGCTCATTGGGTTGTCCGCTAATTGCGTTTGCGCAGACCAATTAGCCAGACAACCAGCGGTGATATAAGCCAAGAACTGTGTTTTAAGCAGAGAAATTATATTAAAACAGGTTGAATAGTATTTATGTTTATTGTTCTGCATTTTATAAAAATCCAAATAAAGATAGGAAATAAACTTTACTGTTTTCTTTAAAGTTTTTAAACATATATTTTGAGGTGTAGATAATATAAGTTGTGTAAACTATAGATTTATTACAAAACTAGGGGATATTAATTTGGTATCCTGTTTTAAAATTAGTTTTCAATTAAATTATTTAATTAGATCAACTGTTTTTGAAGTCATGCTTTCTTTTTCGCAGTGAACATTGAAATGGAGCTAATAAAACTTTAATGATCTGCTTCCCCCAACTTGTGGCAGCGGCGAAAGAATAACTAAGAAGTTAGTTTCCATTTTTTTTGTTTTCTCTTTTTTTTTTGTTGCGAGGGATTTTTGGAATCACGTGTAAATATTTTCGCACAACTGCAGTCGAGCGTAATGTATTTAGCTGTACGTGCCGCAACTCCAGTTAGTTGGGTACCGACTAAGGACGAGCGCTTTGGCAATCGCAATTTGAAGTTATAATTTATTTAAGCATCCATTAAGGTGCACATATTGATGATCCCTCCCAGGATGTTTCCGCTGCTCTCCGGGAGCCACTTGCCAAAAGATGTTCTCCAGCTCTCGAGAGCTGAGTGCAATTGCTACCTCGACAACGCCCGGGCAATTACTTTTGAGTTATTTGGCTTAATAGAAATTCAGCGAGCGTGCCGTGTTTGTCTTGTTCCAGCCATTACCCCCACTTCTGGTACTCGAACTCGAACTCCTCCGCCTCCGTCTCCGCCAGAGAATCCCCTGGACTCACTTTGATTTTCATAAGTAAATGTTGGACCTTCTACTTCTTCGGCTTCGTCGTTGGCCTAGCCCAAAAACCTAACGAACTTGTCTCCAGAGAAATGTGGGCGCTTGGAGGTTGGATGAGTTGGGGGACAGCGCGTTGAGCGCCTTTGAGAATCGATTATGAATTATTTGAGCTGGCCGAAATGACTTATGAGACACAAAAGAGGCCAAAAGACGCACAATGGCCAAGCCAAAGACACCACCACACACGGCGGGGGCAAGTTATCATTGTTGCACGTTCAGTGTGGTTTTTTTTTTTGAGGGGAAAGGAAAAAGAATGGTTAAGGGCTGCGTGATAAATTTGCTGCTTTTGTCCTGCGGCCAAAGGATACTCAACCGCCTGCCTTTTGTTGCCATTTTGACACTAATAAATTGAACAAAGAAAAAACCGCACATACTAAAGCAAAAAAAAAAAAATTGATATTAATTTTTTCGCACATTCCTGCCCCGGTGATTTATGCCCCCCACATTTTGATGAATTTTCAATTTCCAATTTCCAACATGCCCATAATTTATGCTCGAAATAACATTTACTTACAATGAAATTTAATTTTCCGTTTTCCTCTCTTTTTGCTTTCAGGTAAGTTTGCACTACGACGAAAAAGAAAACGTAAGTTGAAATCATTTTTGGCCATTAATTTATTTATTAATTACCTCGAGGGGATGGCAAACAGAAAGCAGAAAGCGAGCAACTTCCTGGCCATTTCCGTGGAAACCTTTTAAATAATTAATAATGCGCAACGTAATCGATTTTCATATAAATTGAGATTTATTTCGCCCGTCGACGAAAAACCAGCAACAAGACCTAATTTATTTTCCCCACTTGCGCATTTTTATAGTGCAATTATCACGCCCCCCGATATTCACGTTCCCACATCCAGGATAAAAATCCTATAAATTAGTTAGGCAAGCCGAAAAGCGAGGGAAGTCGTCAGGGAAGCACGGCGACCCTAACTACTTCTATTTGGACAGTTGATTAATCGACAAACGCATTATGTTTTCCTAATGTCTTTTCCCAAACTCAAATGGAATGGTGCGAGAGTGTGTGTGGGTTTGGGATTGAGTTTGGGTTCTGGGGCCTTTTGTTGTCCTTGTTTGCGGGTAACCGATGCCCAATTAAGTCGTTGCTCAAAGTGTCATCAATAGGCCCCGCAATTGGAAATTAATTGCCAGCAAATTTGCCCTCCAACTTGTCTAGGTATCATTTGCCACAAAGAGCAGATAAACGATCTATTAGGTTGAGACTTTTTTTTTGTCTTCGTCTTTCGTTTTATTTTTGCTCTATTAGGTTTCACCTACTTAACGCTTTTCTTTTTTTCCCCACATCTTGAAAACTTTTTCCTCCTTTTCCTCCGAGATAGTTCCTTGGCAGCTTCTGCCCTTAATTGTTTCAACTTCAAAGTTAATTTTATTCGGATTAAAGTGAAGTGTATGCATTGCCTCCTTTCATCCAAAAATGCAGTTGTCATAAATCTTTTGCGTGACTTTAGAGGAAAATGAATGAATGGGTGGAAAACTGGGGGGAAAAAGAGCAGCAGCAGGGTGCGCTGCTTGTTGTGCTCAATCAAGGCGTCATGGTGTTGTCTTTTTTTCTTTCTCTGCGTGTGTGCAATGGTTGATAGTTTAAATGACATTTACGAGGGGTGATAGTAAAGTCGTCACACCTACAATATTTGGTAAAAAAGATAATAAAAGAAGTGCAATAAATATATATTTTTTTGTTTGTTTAAATTTTGGATAACGTAGGAATAGGGTTTTCTATAAACGTCTCTCAATATAATTTCATTCTCTGTCTTATTTTATAGAATATATTTTTTTGAGTTTTTGTTTTTGTTTTAGATATATTTCCTTGAGATTATCCTAAAGACAACCCTCCCTAAAGTGGCTTTATTTCCCTTACCGCCGCCCATTTGTCCCCTTCTTCAATTGCAGTGGCGTCGTTGTGTGCCCCACCGGTTGGCTTTCCGTCACTTTTATTTCTCTCTCTGTTTCGCCTTTTACTCAATTATGAAAAGAAATTATTAAGTGCGAGCTGCGCTAAATTAGCGCGCAATTGAGTGTGGCCAGGGGGGTGGTGAGGTGTGAGGAGGAGGGGTTGGAAAAGCGGAAAAAAGGTAGAGTGAGGGTGTATAATATAAGGCAGCCGGCTTTTTCCTGCCTTTAATGCGTGTGCAATGCCTTTGGTTTTCTTTGGCCACACTGCAAATAATATTTAAATTATTATATGGTAATACTATTGAGGGTTTCCTTTTAAATGATGTCTAAAATGATGATAAATGAAGTGTAAAAAGATTATGATAAGCCTGAGTTTCATTAAGCTCCTTTTAAGAGAACTGTCTCCAGTAGCTTCGATTTAGACACTTCCTTCTAGTCATAGGCCCATATATTCATGTAGATTTTAGCTTGACTAAGAATTCAAGACTTTGCATATATATTTTGAGTATTATTTCCAGTGCATAAGTGGCCTGTCAGTCTGCGGCCTGTTGCCTGTTGTTGGCTCATAATTTTTGCCACATTTCTAGCCAGACTCTGCCACACGTACAAGCTGCCGCAGGCCACAGGAGGCGCGGTAACCGAGGGGCAGAGATGGCCGTAGCATGTTATAAATGGCGCATATTTTGTGCATTTCATTTGCGTGATTTGCCAGCCAAAATGTAGCATTTTCCTTAGTGAGCTCGAGTTCCATGCAAGAGAAATGTCTCTGCATTGTCCCACCAAAGGGAAGATATATACCCTGACTGTCTGACTGCCTGGCTGCCTGCTTGCCTGCCTTCCGACTTCTGCCTGACGGATGATGATGATAATTCCGGGAGGCGAGTGGAGTACAGGGAACCAGAGACCCAACTGACAGACGGCCAAGGCAGCACCAGGCAAAGGCAAAGGCACTTTTGCATCCAATATCCAACAGGTGGCACTTTGGCCACAGCTACTTAGTTGGGAATACTGGGGATTTCTCTGCATTCTGCTTGGACGTCTGCCAAAATGCATTGTCTGCCGTCTCTCCGTATCCGTGTGACTCTCATCGCTTCGGGTTATCAGAGCGAGCCAAGATGGATGTTTAATTGACCGCAAATAGAAACTATAAATTATGCCAACGAAAGATCCCACTCCGTCTCCGACTGTCTGTTTTCCACACATTTCAAATTCAGATTCTACCGTTGCTAATAGGAAAATTGCCTTAATGAGGTTCCGAGATTCAGCGGCGGAGAGAAATCATATGGCGTGGTGTCGTTATTAGTCACAGCGATTGTGGAAATTTACAAATATTCTTATACATTAAGTAACAGTGAGGAATTTATAAGATTACAATTAAAATTAGTTTAAGAAGCAATAGCTTTGCCTCGGTGACCTTTGAGGTGTTTACTTAAGTTAGATGGGAATACTATCAGGAAAGCAAGTAATTGGATTAGCATGTTAATTCATTTATTTTTGTAAACCACCTAACAATCATAAATAAATCCCTTCCCTTTTAAGTAGGAATATTCTATATTTGCACCGCTTTATTTACTTTTGTATTTCCCTCAAGTATTACGATTTTTCTCAGCGTTCAAAGTCAACACAAACTCTGCCCAAATTCTGCTTAAAAAATAAACAAAACACAGACCACTTGGAAGAAGTGACAGAGTGATCATCAGAACTTTGAGACAGATACATATCCAGATCTCTTATTCTCAAGGGGACCCAGCCTCGTCAGCTAAATATTTATGCATGAGCCAGAGATCAACATTTGATCATCAGAGATTCCAAGGAATTGAAAACTGAAAATTGCACAATCCTCAAAAACGAAGCTAACATATTCTCAAGATCTGTTCGTCAAAATGGAATATGAGAGAAGCTTTTGAGGGTTCTGCTGAAAAGAAGGTGATGTCTGATGCCTGGCGATTAAATTTGCAGTTCGTGTTGATTTCCATGTTCGTGTTTATTATGCGATTCAGCAGACCAAAACATTAGCAATCTAAATACGAAACATATTCCCCAAACCATCAGCAACTGAAATAGTAGAGAGTAAACAAATCGGGGAATACGAAAAACCTTGTAAAATTCCATGATGTGTGTATCTTGAGCGGGACGACGACGCTTTCTTCCACCATCACCAGCTGCTATAGCTCGTGACTCAACTCCCTTAATTAAAAGCATGTGTTTTTGAATTACTTTTAACATGATTACTAATTTCCTGCTGTGTTTAGAACTTACTTAATTGCAAAGTGAATGTAGAGAAATACTTCTCGAGAAAATACTTGGAATAAAGTAACTCACAAGTTGAGCTTCAAGTAATAATAATAAATGTTATTAGAGCGTAGAAAATTATTTTTGCTTGACAAACTCTGTGTGTTCTAGAACTTTATGATTTCTTAATTGGCGACCAATTCGTTAGATTTATATGTCACTGCAATCTGTGGCTTGCCACTTGCCACACATTCTGTGGCTTACAAGTTGGATTGCGCAGTTACCCGCGGATTTCCCTTCGCATGTGGCAACCCAGAAAGGCAGTCAGTCAAGTCAAGCAATCCGCATTTAATATTATTTCAAGAGCATTCAAGTTTGATTACTTTGCTGATTCCAAGTGACACGGATACGCGCTAAGTGCCTTCAATTGCTGTCGATCTCGGTAACGCGATTCGATCTCTCAATTTGAAACCAAAGATACAAGTCTGACATGTGAAACCTCCTTCGTTTCGCGATCCAACTATATGTTTCCGCTGCAATTCAATTATGACAAATTTAGTTGATACTCTGTGTGTGTGTGATTGTGTGTGCTTTGTGTTAATTACACTCCTTGTCATTTGCAGGCGGACGACCCGCTGACAGGACAATTTTAAAGCCTTCAGAACTTTTCCAACGGATCTCTATCCAAAATCCCAACTGAACTTACGCGCTTTTCCCTGCCCGTTCTCCCCGCCAGCCGTGTGTGCATGAGTTTTTCACATTGTTTGGCATTTTATGAGCGTGAAATTAAATTAATTAAAACTATACGACCTCCCCGGCACGGAGAGAGAGAGCAGAAAAGCTGTCGGAGGCGTGTCAAACTTGGGCGTATAACCAATTTTGTGCTGCAGAAACGTTTTCCGTGTTAGCCCAACTAGCTGTCTGCTCTGATTTTACCTGGATCCCTGTGTGTGCATGGAAGAGTTTAGTTGGCAGGATTTTTCCACGGCAGCTTTATTGGGAATACGAGTCATTATTTACCTGATAAATGAAGTTAGATTATCAGGATGGAACAATTAATTAATATTTACTTAAGTAAAGTCAAAGATAGACTTGCCTAAGGTTTAAATAAATGTTTTCCCATACAAAATGAAAGTTGTTTATATTTGTTGAGCATCTTTATTAATATGGTGTTTCCCTAATTATTAAAATAATTCCTGCCTCCGCAGTTCTTAACTTAAAAATTCTCCCTCACAATTTAAAAGATAAAAGACTCAATTTTCAGTTCTTTGAATAAAAGTGCAAATAGTTGCAAAAATTTTAATTAAACATGTTGTCCTTGCCATAATATATAATGCTGAGTCCTGCAACAGAATTTTTACCAATTAATGGCCCGGTCACAACTTATTCAAGTATCAAACGAAATTCACATATAATTTCAGTGAAAATTGCAGGCATTCGTTCGGTGCCAAATGAAAGAATTCAAACTTATTTTTACCATTCAGCTCGGGACAGGTTGAGCTGTAAATGAAGGGGATTAAGTTTCAGTTTGTAAAAAAATGAAAAATATTAAGGGAGAGCCGGCCAACTAATTGCTGATATCTGTGCGTGGCAAGGACTAAGCTGCATGCAGCTTTCACACGCTCCCGAGTATTTGTGCAGGATGTCAAAGGTGCAACAACTAAAACGCTGACCATTCAACACGTCAACGGCGGCTTAACTTGTTGCAACTACGGGAAGCTGGCAACTGGGAGGCCAAAAGCCAAGGGCTTAGCTGTCCGACAGAGTTACACCTGCAGCTGACCCACTCATTCGACCTGTGGCGAGGTGTCCTGATCACAAAAAGGTCCTGGCCTGGCCTGGCGTCCTCGGCGTGGCCCTTGTCCTTTTGGGGCCAGGCTGACTCATAAATTATGTAGAACGTGAAAATGCAGCCAAGTTAAACACGTTTTCTGTCAATTTAATTTGTAATTAGTCACGGCGCTCATTTAAAAGCCCGCGTCCAGGGAGCTGCTTCTGGCCAACAGCCAGGCCAACCGAGCTTCTTGGCTTTAATTGAAATTGGCAGCTGCTAAACCCGCAGCCCAAAAGCCAGCTACTTGCACGTGATTACCTTGCTAATTATTGTGTGAGGCTCTCCGAGGAGAGAGGAGCACGACCCAAGTGTCATCATCCATCTCCGCCCGAGTTCGGGCCCAAGAGCCGCCTCAGGTGCCCCCGGGCGGCGACTCTACGTGCTGCAAAATTCACTTAGACCTGTCTCTTCCTATCGAGTCGCCTCTATTAATAGTCGCATGCTAATCAGACATTAAACATGATTCCGCTTCTTCAATTTGTTTTATGGAAAGTACAATGGGATTTGTTTTTACAAGTATTCAGTACTAGGTGAGTCAGTAACTTCACAGAAAGAAAAAACCTGGCTTAAACGAGTATAAACCCTCTAATTTATTCATGAGTATTTTATTAGAAATATTTATCGTTTTAATTATAAAGAATTTGTCGAACATAGCTTAAGGTTGTTAATAGCATTTTTTTATGATCAGTAAACATTTAAGTTCTGAATTTCATTTAGATTTATCAAGGCTGTTGTATCAGCACTCCATAAATTACTATTTATACATTTCATATTAACTTCACATTATTTATGACGAAAGGTGTTACTCAATTGTATTTAAAAGCCATGATTAGTTAAGACTTTACATTAGAAAAAGCCTATAACTCACATGGGAAATTGTTAAAACAAATTGTTTAGTATAAATAACCAAGAAACTACTCAGAAAAATTCCCCAGTAATTGCTTAAACTTGTATTTACTCCAATTAAAACTACAAGCTTTTACCCTGACCAACAAATTCCTGGTAACATCTGTTTCTCTCATATAAATCAACTTGCTAAAGTTAAGAACTAAACGCACTGACAGATATAGCGTAAAACACTGTAGGACAAGTACATCCGCTTGTTGCTACCCTCCCAGGAAAAAGCCATAAAAAGAACCGCCAAAAGCAAGTGAACAAGTTTCGTTTCCTTTCGCCGGCAGACACAAGAAGCCTTAAAAGTTTCACATGGCTTAGACGATAAAGCCCAGCCCGAAATTCGCTTGAAAAACTAACATACAAATTGCCCCCAACGACAACGACGACATCACGATAATAGTTGTTATATAATTTCATTCAGTGGCGGCTTGTGGTTGTGTTTGTCTCTCTCTGTATGTAGCACGTTGTAAGTGTGCCGAGAGTGTGTCGTTGTTGCTGTTCGCTATTTCGCCGGCCGGCAGCCGGTTAAAAGTAGTTGGACAAGTTTTTCCACTTGCACACACAACAGGTGAGCTCATCACCTGTGTAAGTCCGCGATCAGCTGTGCCCAAGTCTCCAAGCAAAATCTCTACAGCCGGGGGGAATACAAAAAAAAAAAAAACAAACAGCAAAAACTAGAGTGGGGGTAACTGGGGGCCTTTTTGAAGTCATTAATTTGACGATGCTAAATGGGAATTTATGTGTCTACTGCAGCGAGGCAATTTCTCATGCACAAACATTTTTCAACGCCTGACAGAAAGACCGAAAAGAGTCACTCGCACAGGCCCGAAACTCGTTCGTGTTCTTCAGATGTCATTAACACTCGTTGCCCGGCATGACCAAAACAAAAATTAAACAAACAAAAAATAAACCACCAACGGACACTGAGCAGAAAAAAAATACAAAATTAAACAAGGAGAAAACCAAAAACGGAGGCAGCAAAAGTTCTCAGAGGCCAAGACCCTCATTACCCAGGCTTTACTACAAATTATTAATAACCAAGTGACTAGCTGTCTACGTAAAAGGATCTACAGAGCCCGAAATGGAGTACCTCATAGATATACAGTGCGTTTCATAGCTTTAAAGAAGGCTTAAGCTTTAAATTTACATTTTATTTAACTAAAATTTTATTAGAGCTTGAAATCCAAAACAATTAAAGATAGAAATGATATTTTTTATTATAACTATTTCATGACTTTCCGTCTTATATTTTTGCTCTGTACTGTACAGAATTGTTCGACTGATTTATGCCAATGCCTTAAACAGTTTTCGTTATTAATTTCTAGAACAATTCACCGCTGGATGAATCCCAAAAATGGCATAGTTGAAAAAAGAGCACTTGATCCCCTTCAGTTTGGTTTTTTTGGTCTCACTGTTGTTGTTTATTTTTTGTCAGCTTTTTTATTCTATAACTCAGCTCAATTCGGCGAATTTCAATTTCACACCATAATGAAGCTCATTTACTGCCAGGCAAACCATGAAATGAGAGGAGAGTCAAAACCAAACGAAAAATTTACGACAAAAGTGCGCTCGATGCTTTGTGAGCTTCTTTCTTGTGGTTCTTTGAAGCCTTTGTCTTTATTTAGACGAATTTAAATCAGACTTTTTTGTTGACAACTCTATAGCTTTAGCCTATTGCGCAGTCGCGCAGTCCAAGGCCATAGGAATTCAACTCTTTAATATGTATCTTGCGTCTTGCTCACTGCAGGCAGTGGCAGTCGTCTGAGCAAACTAATTTTGTAAAAATCTTTTCAGTTTTTGTTCCAAACTAATTTTTGTCTGGATGCGAACGTGGCGACCATTTGTTTGGTTGTTGCCTTTGCTTTTGTGTTTTTTGTTTTCGGTGTGGTTTTCGGTTTTGTCTTCCTTTTTTGCATTTGTACTTTGTTGGTTTTTCTTTTTTCCGACTAACAAATTGCCAACAAAAATGTTGCCAAAAATGAGAGGAATATACCAGATGATTATGTTTTTAGGGTTAGGAGTTAGGAGGCTCGAAGGTGTAAATACCCAGCTTGAAGGTAAAATACTTGGAATTTAATGATGTATTATTTTATTATGTGAAAAATTATTAAAACCGTTTAACTCCAAGCCTTTAGAAACATTTTTAAATCTGAATAAATACATTACTTTAAATAAACATCCGTTTTAAATGCTCATAGTTAGTTTCTTTGTTGTTTAACATTTATGAATTAAAAAAGGGAACTTTTTCATTCACTTCTTAGATTCCCTCCATCCTAGAAAAAAAGAAAGGAGAAAATCAAGGAAGGAAGATCTGCAAAAGAGAAAAAGGTACCTCTTCTCAGCGAAACAGTCGTCAGGAGTTATTGCTTCGAATATCATCAGGTGTTTTCATTTAATTTGCGAAAAATGTTTGTCTGCAGTCGGCGGGGCTGGCTGGCTGACTGGCTGGCTGGCCAAGATGAATGTTACGTATACGTCTAGGTGGTTTGGGTGTAGTGTGTGTTTGCCTTCCTGGCAGATAAAAATGATTGAGGCAGTGTGTGATGAAAATGAGACAAAAAAAAAACCCCATAACAATTCTTTGTGAGTTGTGAGTCTTGGTTCATTTTCCATTTCCCTACAAATACGAAGCATCTTGAATTGAATTAGAAAACCTTATCGCTGCAATTGCAGCTTCCATTTCGGTTGTTGCAAAATCCTGCGCCTCATTTGCAGGCCGGAATCGGATTGCTTGTGAGCAGGCACCTTACCTGTGATTGCATGTCCAACACCTAAACCTAGACCCAAACCTAAGCTTAAACCCAATCCCGGACCCATTGTGCGTTGACATTTTTAATTACACACAGACGACACACACACAGCACACACTGCGATGTGCCAACTGAGTCGCTCCGACGAATGCTAAATGATGAATGATGTTGCTGCTCCTGCTGGCCAACTTTGGGGAGTCTGCTTGGATTTCGTATGCAGCATACGGAATGCAACATGCAGAGGGTCTCAGCACAGAGAGAAATCTTGTCTTAAGTTGGGATGAGATATATACTTTGTATCCAAGATGGGACCCAAAGACTTTGATAATATAATGTATGATAATATCCAAATATATATATCCTATATCATTGTGTTTCAATCCCAATACCAACCAAATTAAGTTTCTACTTTAAAGAGATATCCTTATAGTAGAAGGACACAGCTTTATTCTTTGAGATACTTTCATGCAAATAATGTAAAGCTATCTCAGAGTTCTCATTCGTCATGCTTGTAATTTCCAGGCAAAGCGTGGAAGAGAGACTTAAATTAATTTATTTCATGTTATTTTGGCTGAGTGCAGGCGGACTTGCAACTTGCAGGCACCAACTGAGCCGCCTTGCCATCTGGAGGAGGCTTACCCAAAGCCGGGCGAAAGTAACAGCATTACAGCCGTTTCACACACTCTGTTCGCCACCCGTTAGGGAAACGAGGAGGTTGTTCCTACACGCTGGAACCTCCACTAAACCCCCCGTCAGCCAGGCAAATAAAGGCGATGCGCTGGTTTAGGGCGTGAGTGGTAGATCAGATCAGAATGCAAAAAGGCGAAATCCGTTGACAATGTCCTGATGTAAAGCAAACAAAGGACGAGATGAGCCTGAGAACTGAGAACTGAGAACTGGGAAGGGGGCAGGATATGGGAGGCAGCGAAAGAGACAGCAGACGAACTGAGACTGAGGCTGAGACTGGATTTTCTATGCTTTTCTCGCTGTCTCCTTTTTGGTTGCTGCTTTCAACACTAATGCAATTTGATGCGGCACAAAACCGCACACATGCACTTTCACCAAAACACACACTCACACACACATGTATCTGTGTGTGTGTGTGTGCCAACAATAGCTGTCAGCACTAACAACAAAGGGCTGCCGCAACAACAACATCAACAACAACAACTAGGCAAATCCTTAACAGAAAAGGATTTTCAACACATTTGCTTTTGCGTTGCATAGTTTTAGGCGCTGCACGGATCCCGTTAAGTCCTCAGACACGCCCACACAGCCACAAAAACACACACACCCACACCACTAGCCGTCTCCGATTCGCGCATCAAAAATGCATGGCTCACAAAAGCAGGCTATTATTTCGCACCTGTTCTCAGCCAAGAGCGTCTTTCATGGCATAGTGATGAGAGCGATCTATTAAAGAAAACCCTTTACCTTTATTTTTCTGAAAATTCGATTAACTTGGGCTAAAATTTAGTTTAAAATAAGCTTAGTACCTATTTATATAATATTTATATTTATGTTTATATGTTTTCGCTCTTAAAAATAAACACATAGATTCTTTCTTTTGTAGAAACAAAAATGCAAAGCTCTCTCTGGGTGCAGCTAAAAATACTCTCTCGTTCGCTACTCAGTGAAACGTAAAAGCGAGAGAGCAAAAATCATTGAGGAAAAAAAAAAAAGAACTGTCTCGGTTTCTTCGATCCTTTCTATTGAGTCCGGGGCTACTGGTACTTCGGATAACTTTGAGTTCTGCTCTGATAAATATTTCGTTTAGTAAGTTTAAAACATGCTTTTTTCTTTCTCAATATAAACCAAAATTCAGTTAGCATCACTATTTCCTTGCTGTGCCCCTGGTCTTATCATTATCACGGTCGCTTCCTGTTCAATAGTCGTCGTCCCCGCCCCCCAAACCTTTTTGGCGTGAACTGAATTTATGCAAATGCCCGCATTTCGCTTTTCAATTTCGCTCGTCTTACAATTCCATTTCCCTGTCCCCCCCGTCGCTTTTCACTTTTCCTTGATCTCGATGTTGCAACAAGTTCGGTTTCGTTCCATTCCGTTCCGTTGTGGGGCTGCAACTTCTTGACGGCAGCGTGTTTTCCCAGCGCATTAAGCCAACACCGAGTTTTGTGAGTGAAATATGGGCGTCATTCTTTGCATAAAGTGCCAGCTCAATACGAGAGGAAAATCCTTGGCCACAGGGCTGCCCCAGCTCCGCTCCGCTCCGCCACCAGTCTCTTCGACCGCCCATCTCTCTCTATTTACTTTCACTTGTCATGCTAAATCTGCACAATTTCTTGGTAAGATTTCGTTATTGTTGCCAAGGCATCCGCAGTGGTTGTGATTGTGGCAGTTACTGGGTCTCTGCTTGTGCTTGGCTGTGATTGCGGATTGCGGATGGCGGATTGTGGGTGGTTTGCTGGGCTCTGTGGTGCGGCTGCTTAGTGTCACAAATCTAAACGATTTGAGCTTTTTAATGCGATTTGTGTGCCTCTCCTCCTCGCTGATTGATGCAGTCCTTGTCATCGAGTGCATGCAAAAATCCAGATAGCAAATTTGTGTGTGTACAAAATCTATTGATTGTGGATAAAATGAATGTGGGAAAACAAGTGCTTAAAAATTAGTACTACTCACTATTGATAGTAGTGTAGTTTGCTTTTGCTTAACATCCATTGAATTCAAGATAAATTCACTGCCTAAATTTAATGAAAGCCCTAAGTTTCCTTTTATTTCACTCGAACTTCACCTTCCACAAAGCAAAACGAATAATACAACACGAAAATAAAAAGGTAAACTGCTTCATTAATTAGTCATTCAAACGCAGAAAAAAAGATCGACTGTTGATTTATTGTGTTTTGTTATCTATTTAAGAGATTCTTCCATTGATTATGCAAATTGATTGGAAGTAATTGTACTCATGACCAGGTTCAATGCTCTTGGCCAAATGGAGTCCCGAGTCGAGTTCAGTTGAGTCAGCGGCCAGCGGCTGAGCAAAAAGCCACCTGTTCATTAACCAGTCACCTTTGTATTTGTGCTGTATGTGCGATATCAGTGCCAGGGGCGCGGCTGTTCCCTCCCCCTGTATTCCGACAAGTACTTGCACTTGAAAAAATAATTCATCTGAATTGGGGATGTGGTTCTAGAAGTTTGAGAACATAGCATAAAAAAAGGTAAAAAGCTGTATATTCTTAAATAATTCTTTAAAATAGGTAGGTTATGGAAAAGTGAGATTAAAAAGATTAAAGATTAATAAAAGATAAGAAAATCCATCAAAATTCAAAGCTCTCTCAAAGAAAAATCTCTCTTTCAGTAAACTCTTTTTTTCTACAGAGATGTTACTTATAACTTATAAGTTACAAGTTGATTTTTTCAGTTTGGCTTGTACATTGCAGGCACTGCGTTGAATGAGAGGGACATAGGTCTTACCTCTGATCGTTTTTCCTAACAAAATTCAAACTGGAAAATTATTTTCCATTTCTGAAAAGAAAATTGTATTTAATTCCATTTCGATTTTTTGCTCAGTGAATGGCCCCGTGCAAAAATGTTCGCTTGATTTGCTGCACGATTGGCACAGCTGTTGCTGCTGCCTCTCCTGCTGCTGCAGTGGCAGTTATTGCTTTTACTTCTGCTGCCGCTGTTGTTGTTGTTTTTAATGTGGCTTTGATACCCTGCAGCTGTGTAGATGCGTCGCGCATGCCCAGTGAAGTGGAAAACACAACAACGTCGACGACTACTACATACATCGGCGACAAATGCCATTAACTTGTTGCAGGTTGCAATTGTGACAGGTTGCCGCTGCTTGCTTGCTGTCTGGTTCGGCCTTCAACTTCGCTCAACTGAACTTAACCGAATGATGTATGATTGCCGTTGCTGTTGTGTTTGTGCTGTTGTTGCTGCAACTGCTCATTAATCATTGTTTTCGTGGGCGGTTGGGCGCTTCCCCATCCCGCAGGCCTAATTGCGCATGCAGCTTCAATGGCAACCGTCCCGTTACGGCGTTTCGCTCTCATTGCTGCCATATTACATTTATTATCCTGCTCGAATGCCCGCGCCATGGTTGTATGTCCACCACGAAGCTGGACAAATTAACGCGTGGGTGGATGGTCCGGTCCAATGGGTGTAGCATTGCGACAGGACGAGTGGGCGTGGCAGGGCGACTAAAGACGGCTCGAGTCATGCATCAATGTCCCTGATGAAGAGGCGAGAGCTGGGGGAAAAAGAACACTTACAAAAAAGCATTGAATCTCAATGAATTCAAAGAAATTAAATTGGTTTATGATAAATGGAATTTATAATGATTTGTTCTTTTGCGAAATTAAATAAAATATCTTAAAGTAATTTATTAAAATACCCAAAACATTAACTTGTAGTGGGTTTTCCCTTTCGTTATCAGTGTAACAGTTTGAAAGTTGGACATTTATTGCATGAGCACAGAGTCCATATGGCAGCCACATGCGGACTGGCCTGGTAGAGGTTCGTATACCACTCTCATTTCTCAATTCTCGATTCTCGATTCTCCACTTCTCCGTTTCTTCGCTTCTTCACTTGGGACATTCTCCCTTTCCCGCCGTAATTTTCTCCTTTCGCCAATTCCCGTTGTTGTGTCGCGTGTCAGCATAAAAAGCCGGCAACAATGTTGAAAAAGTCAGTCAGGCAACGTCAATTTCCGTTTGTTGTCGTCATTAAAATGCAAGCCAAGCCATGCTCCGTTGCACTTTGCCACTACTTTTGATAATGATGACGACTGGCAACTCCTGCTCCAGCTGCAGCAGCAGCAGCAGCAGCAACAACATTAAGTAAAAACGCTAAGCAACACAAAAAACAAGCTAAAAACAAGTTGAAATTCTATTAATTAGTTTGCCATGCTGCCCATGTAAATGACACTTTTGTAGCACTTAAAGCAATTTGCTGTGAAATGCGTAAACAAACTGACAGCCGGCTGACAGTCAGTGAAACGGAAGGTGATGGGGAGACAGAGCTACACTTGAAATAAATATTAAACAAAATGTTGGAATTATTATTGGGAATTATTGAGTTCAATGGGAAAGCAGCAAATGAGAGTGATTTAAAATAAACAAGGATTATTTACGAAAAGTTCTTGGAGTTAAGCTCTAATCGGAGGTTACCAGAAAAGTAATCTCACCACTGAAAACTACTTGGGCAAAGATTTAACATTTCAAAGATATATTGTCTGCTCATAGTATATTATTTCTTAACTCCTAACCACGAAGTTTTATCAGTATTAATTTTGTTGATGAAATTAGTTGTCAACAGTCTCTAGCTGACTTCGTACTTGGGAATTTTAGGAGCATTAATTGTAACTTTAGCATATGTATTTATAATAAGAATATCAAATTTCTGCCATTATAAGCTATTCCCTTGATGTTTATATAATATAAATATAAATATATAAATTATATTTCTACTTGTTCCATTGAAAAATACATATACATTCGTTTTTTCAGTGTAGTTGAGGTGCCGCCGAGTCAAAGTGAGACATAAATAGTTTTGTTATGATGCCTAGAAAAAGTTGTCTTCGGTAATCGATGCCATTGACAACTCATTGATTGCTGGGGCTGGGGAACAAAACCGAAAACACGTGCCCCTTCTCGGTGCCTTGCTAGGACCTCCCAAGTAGTGAGAATGAAAAGGGGAAGCTCGTTTGCTGACAAGTGTAATGCGATAGGAATTGTGTGTTTGCTTAAATGTTTTACCTAAAAAATTTTGGTTGAGGGGGCAGAGCGAAACAACAAGGGCTTCTGAAGGAAGGCAGGCAGACAAACAAAACCAGAAGCAGCCGCCGCGCTAAAATCGAGGCCGGAAATTGAAATACTGTAGGGAGTGTGCAACTATTTTTATGGCGTTCACTGTGCGTCCGTGTCCCTTTCTGCCCGCCTTGGCCATAACACATTGTCCGTTTTCTTGTTGACTGCCGGTTGTTGCTTTGCCCAAATGCCACGCCAATGCAAAAGTTTTGACAACATTCGCCACTTTGTCATGCCATTTTAATTTTCAACAATTTCCCTTGCACTGTGAATAAAATTTGTGAAGATTTGCTGAGAAAATTAGGGAAGAAATGTTAGATTTTAGCTTGAATTTGTGAGCTAAGTAAAAGTTAATTAAATTAAATGATCTAAATAATGGTTGATAAAAAGTATTAGGGAAATAAATACTCTTTTAATAAGAATGAAAATGATCTCTTGTTTTCTCTTAAATGCTTTGCCTGCAATGTACAACAAAGGGGCAAAGAGAGATGATAAGTTTTACTTAGTAACTAAAAATGTTCGATTTGTATCTTCTCTCTGCAAGCTTCTAATTTTTTATCTTTTGATTTTGTTTTTAGTTTATAATATTTATTTTTTCTGCGTGTTCCTATATCTTAGTTTCACTCTCTCTCTCTCTATTTGCCTTCAGTGATTTACTTTGTATTTGTTGTTGCTGCTGCTTGCTCGCCACTATTTGCCGCTGCTCTTTATTCTCGCAGCTTTTTATTCTCCTTTTTGCTCGTATTATGACAAAGTCGAAAAGTTTTTATTGGTCGGGAAGAAAGGCGCAATGGCAGCGAACGGGGGCAGAACCGGGCAAGGAGGAGGCTGGGTTATGATTTATTTGCCGCCCGAAACGAAACTGAAAACGAAAAATGAAAAACGAAAAGCAAAGTGCAGCGCGCTGCGAAATGAAGCCATCAAAAACGTTGACATCGTTACGCAAAAGCGGAAATGACAATGATGATGGGCGCCAAATGAAACGCTGGTCACGCCCCCCTCCGGGGTTTCCTTCGCCCCTTGCCACCCTTCGAGTGAAATGAAATGCAATGCGGTCGTGATTCGTATGTGTGAGTGTGTGTGTTCATCAAGGAGAAAGGATGTGAGGGGGAAACGATTCCTGTGTTGGACGCCATTAAAACGCGCGAAATTGAAAAGGCGAAAAATTGCAATGCCAACGGTGAACTGAGAACTGCTGGGGAAAATGGTAAAAAAGTAAAATAAAAGGGTTTATGTGTCGGAGGGAAAAACTGCAGCAGCTGTGGCATTGATTTGGTTATCAGCCAGGCTCAATCTGCTTGTATACTTTATTTACCAAATAAAGGATAAATGATAATAAACAATTTAAACATTGGATACTCAATTGTCAGTAAGCTGTTTCATTTATACATTGTCTTCAATGGTTTTTATATAAAGTGGGACAAAATGATTTTTTCTGTTGTCCAAATCAGTCTTCTTAAAAGTTTGGCATTACATAAAATAAACGAGGAAAACTAAAAAAGTTAAAACGAATTCTTGCCTTTCAGTAAATATAAATGTTTTTATGGCAACTACTCAAAGTTGTTTATTAAAAGGGATTAAAGATGCTCTTGGGAATAAATTGTGTGCTCAGTTTTGATAAAGTTTCTCAATTTTATATCTTTCTTCCTTTTTTTTGTGTTTGCCAGCGAATCATTTTCAAGGTTTTGTTGTCTTTAGTAATGGCTTCGCTCTAAAGTTTTTGATTATCTGAAATAAACTTTTATAACGCTTCCTTAAAACAATGTTTTCAATACAGAGAAGCAAGGTTTTGTAGTTTTCTAATTAAAAAGTGGATTGGTAATGAGAACTTAAGGTAAATAAGCAAGTTATCTTAAGGCATTTAGGTTTTTTGTTTGTTTTTAATATTAACTACATTATCTTCCAAATATTAAAGAAATATGAATTAGTTAATTGAACTCTTTAGGCTCATAAAATCACCTCTCACACACTTTCCTCCCTCCATAATTTGACATTCCAAATCCAACTAACAATCTCTATCTCTCTGTTTGCATTCACAGGTAGCGACCATGATGTCCTGCCCCCTTCCCATGCAATTACCGATACCGATTCCTTCAATACACAAAACAGAGTTTGCACCGGTTCACATTGGAGTCAAGGTAAGTTGATACCCAATGCTTATTACACTTATCCGTTATCCATTATCCCTGCCTGCTTAATATATATCCTTTTTATAACACACCCCATGCCCTCCATTGAAACATTTGTTTGCCTGCTATTATTAAATAGTAAATTAAGCGCATAAATGCGAAAATCATGCAAATCGACGGGATGTGGAACCCGCTGGCAGAAAGTCAACAAGTGGGGCAAAATGCTAAATGTAAATGTTGCCAGTCAAAACTGGAGCACACGAGCACTGTAAAAAATATTCCCAGTTTCTTATAGAATTATTTAATACGTGCAGTTAATATACAGTTAAACATTCAACAGAAATTAAAAAGCAAGATTAAGAATATATAAGGAAAAAGGCTTTTTTGAAACCATATTCCTTTATATCCGGCTCGAAGGACCAAAATGTAAAAAGGTCTAAAAGATGTTTATACTTTTTGAGTATAAATTGGCTTATATAACTTAATGCACCAAGCTCAGATCTATAAATGACGTTTTTTTTTATTTTCTCATTTTATCTCTATCAAAACGTGGCAAATTTTCTCTCCCTGTACACACACATGTCAAAGAGCTTCGGTCTATTGTTGACATTATTGTAAAACATATATACATATTCGTACACCCATGAAGGCAGCCCTACAACAACGCAGATATTTACGTGAAATAATGTGCGGCACTAAATCAAATCGGTGTTGTTGCTGCCCCAAGATGGCGCCCCGCTGCCACGCCTCCTGTTCCGCCGGGCCTCCTTTCTCGCCCCTCATTTGACTACAGCTTTAATGCGAAGTGATCACATTTTAATGATACCGAAATGCAGTGCACATTGTTGAAGAATAATGATGTCAAGCAGTTTTTCGGTGAAGGAAAAACTGAGCGGAGTTTCAAACAACATTCCCACGAATTTGCGACGGCGTCACGTTTGATAAATGCTGCAGCACATTTTTCTTGATTTTGTTTGTGTGTCCCTTTTATATTTTGTTGTTGCTGTTACTTTTTGTTTGTTGTCTCCTCGCTCCTCGTCCCCGCTTAAATGCCATACATAAATCTATTTTTGAATGAAAGCCACTCGCAGGATGCGTGGCGTATGCGCAATATTTTTCCCCCGTCGTCCAGCCAAAAAGGATATTTTCATGCGTTTCGTTTCGTTCCGTTTGTTTGTGGGTTGGTTTGTTATCTGGAAAGGAAGCTTGTGCTTATTGTTTGCATAATGGACGCTCGTTAGCGGGGGTGAAGTCCTTTAAAAAGAATCCTGCAATCGGGGGGTAAAAAATGAAAGAAAAAGACAAAAGTATAAATAAAACTGGCAGCTCGGAGGCTTAACCAATATAAATGCGCTTTTAATTTGTACCCCTTTGTCAGCTGTTGTTTGTTTAATAAATGACACACAGCCGCCTGCAGTTTTGTCAGGATGATATTTTCTTTATTATTTATTTATTAAATATTTTCTGTGGAGCAAGCTTTATATAAAGGCTGACTTATTTGCTATAGCTATTTAAAATATATAAATTAATCCCTATAAGATGTATTTACTTAATTGAAAATTTTAAATACAATTTAAAGAAGTCAAAAATGAAAATATCAAGGCCTTAGCCCATACAAAATGCTTCTTTATTTTAGCACCCCTCGTTCCCTTTATTTTCCTTGACAGTTTTACAAATGACACGCCACACAGCCTGCAGTACATTCTCAGGGCTTTCTGCAAAATTAAATGGTTTCTGCCCACAAACCCACAAAAAGATATAAGCAAAAGTGTTTGTCACTTCAAAGGACAAATACAAATTTGCTTTATGCCCGGGATTTCCTTTGTGCGGTTTCTTGCGGAATGCATGGGATATTGTCAAAACAATTTGTGCGACAAACAGAAACAAACTGAAATTCGAAAAATAATTGAGCCGAGTATGCAGAAAAGTATGTTGTGCTGTGCAACTGACACCCCGACTGCCCTCTCATTATTTTCCGACATTTTCCAATACCGAACTCGGCACCTGGCGATTAAAAAACAATCACAGAGTGTCGTGTCCCTTCATTTGCATTCTTTCATTATCCATCAGCTCAAAGGTTAATGAGTAGCCAATAAATCGTGATTTATTAACAAACAAAAAACAGAAAAAACGAAAAATGAGAGGGAAATGTGCCACTGCAGCTTAACCGCTGACAGGCTTTCACAATTATGAAAACCAACCCGGCTCAGTTCGGTTAATATCCCGACTAATTAAGGCAAATCGCAACACGCAAAGTAGTCCGCTGATAACCAGTTCATAAAAAAAGGAAACCAGGGGAAAAGGAAGGTATATATTTAATAAAACGTCGGCGGGCGGAACAAAAAAAAAAGAAAAGAATAAAAAAAATTGGTTGAAATTAAACGAGCTGCCAGGATCCCGCTGACTGCCGCCGCCGTTAAACCCAATTTCCTGCCCCGAGGTGCCAGCGGTGGAACTTACACTTGACCGCGCGGCATAAATCACGAGGGGATGGCCAATGGCCCCCAAAACAAGGGGGAGAGGTTGGCCATCTTCGTAGGCCATAAAAAAGGCGTTTAAAAAAATATCGTGTAAAGGTGAGGCTGGCAAAATAATATTTAATAACAAAGAAATGCACAAGACAATGAAAAAAAATCTGGATTTTATGGGACGGAATACGAGGAGTTGGGGCTGGTTCTTTTTTTTTTAAGAATTTAATTTAGTTTGTAATGCATGAATGGCTGATAAATGTTGGCCTGGCTTTTTATTTGCTTGACCAATAAAGTTTCTGGCAAAGGAATAACAATAAAAACTGAATGCAACTAGCAGAAAAATTATTTAAATTTTGAGGCTATTTCATTTGCAATTCAATAACGTAAATCAAGGTCTCTTATAAAAAATTCTTTAAAAAATAATTTTTCCCTGCTTTCTTATTGATTGCCTCTTCAATTCCTTAACTATTTTCCCCTTACGATTTTGTTGCGGATTAGAACGCATAAACAAATCTTTTAGCTGACGTGACTTGGTTCAAAGGCCTTCAAGCTTAAGGACTTCCGCCATCCCTTCAGCTGGAGCAACAGCAGCTTGTCCAGCAGAGCCACTCAGGTGTGCTCAGCTATTCCCTTTGCCAGCTTGGAAGATGGTGATGATGAGTCCACCATCGCCATCCACTGCCACGCCCGGCTCACCCATTGACCCCACTATCCCGACCATTGCACCGCGAACTTAAAGGACAAGACAGAGGGCAGAAACCGGTGACCGAGCCAGGAAATGCTTCCGTTCCTGATGTTCTTCTTGTTGAGGTGATATTACACTGAAGAAATCGCTAAATAAAAAATGTATTTTAACAAAAGAATACAGAGAAAGTGATATAAAATCAAGATACTAGAAGTAAGACATAGAATTAAAGGAATGAATTAGGAACTCCAATAAGTAGGCAATGCTTTTTACATGCTAAAAATTAGAGAGATTTTATGGTTGGGATATTTTAATATATTCACCATTTATTTATTGTTTTCTGTTTGAATTTCCTTCCTTTTAAAAATCTTCATAAAAATCTATGATTATTTCCCTTTGTGCATATACTCTACCTTCTTTTTTTGGAAGCGTCTTTATCTTGCTAGCGCCATCTTCTGCTGCCACTCGCATTTGTTTTTCTTATGCTTTCTTATTAATAATTTAAGCTGTGTTTTACTCCGCGACGAGGAGGACAACGCATTGTTTGCCGAGTAATGTTTGTCTGTCTGTCTGAGAATCTGAGGATCCTGCTGCTGTTGCTACAAAGGATTGCGCCCTCGCTTACAGTTTTTGGGGCGTGTTGTGTTAAGCGCCCAACTCTCTCACTCTGTTTCTTCGTAACCCATCAGCTCCAGGTTGTTTTATTTTTTATTTCCACTCAAATTGTTTTATTTGCAACACACACACACACACACACCCACATATACCCAGGGAAGACCCCAGACGCTTGGCTTTATTACGGTGATTTTTCTTGAACGCATTTCGTGAGCTGCTGCTGTCTGCTCTGGCCTCCTCTCCTCCCTTTTACCTTTTGTAATTTTTATGATTTTATTTGGCTGCCTTGGCCCCAAACTTTTGATATGCGTTTTCCCTCGCATTTTCCTTTTTCTTTATTATTGTAATTCATATAAAGGAGCGAGCAGAAGCGAGCTAAAAGCAGCCAGTAGTTCGTTCTTCTGCTTTTCAACTCATTCCACTCAATATTTGCCTTTGTGCGATGCGTAATAAGCAAGAACAACAAAAGGGAAGAAAACCTTTTCAAGAAATTAAAAGGGAAACTCAGGTGGAGAACGAAATGGTGATGGTGGGGAAATCCCGAAGCCATGACCGAGTATCCGTGGTACAATGCACATTAACCACTCGCAAAAAAGTATATATGAAAAAGGTTTCAACTAGAAAATACCCAAGAAAAGGATTTTAATATTAAAATATAAAATGTTTTTAATTTTTAATTACAAGCTAAATCTTAACTAGATAAATATTATTTAAACTAAAAATAATGCCTTATTCAGTCTGACTTGTTAGTTCCTAGATGTCCTTCATACTTCCTTAATCTGCCAACACTGGGTGCCTTATAATCCACCAAGGAAACCGTCTTTTGTTGTCCTTTTGGCTGACGCTTTGATTCCTGGCTTTGTGTTTCCTTGCTCTCAGTGTTTCTTTGGCTCCATAACAGGCGTTAAAAATTATAGTTATTTAGTGGGATGGCGAAGGCACGAATATGGAGTGGAATATGTGCAAGTGTGAGGAAATTTGGCCACCGAAAGTCTCAAGGACCTTGGCACATTAGGCATGCACGCATGGCCATCTTTTAAAATCAAAATTGCGTTGGCCCATTAGGTCCCCTCTTCTTCTGGCATAATAACAACAAAAGGCTAACGGCTAACGGCTAATTATTCCCCCGTTTACGGCCGACGGCAGCACAAAACAGCCGTTAAACGGAAAATATATATAATATTATATTTTGTGCGCTTCCTCTCTGCGTGTCCAAACTATTCGGGGCACGCAACTCGCAAAGAAAAGCGGGAAATAACATAAGGACTTGGGGGTTACGCGGGTTGCTGTTCCTTGTTTTTGTTAGCCGGGGATGCAAGACAGTTAACAAGCTGCTTGTTGCTTGTGGCATAAGTCAATTTGGTCGGAACAAGCACCAAACAAAAACTATCCGCAATGAGTAAGGGGTACAAGCACAAGATAGACACACGAATGAGGCAGGCACTCAACGAAAATGGGTGTGTTTTGGGAATTAAATAAATATAGAAAAGAATTAAATATTAAAAATACTTGGATATACAGATGTTTGAGAGGGAAGGTAGCTCTTTCAGGATAATTACTAAGAATACTAAGGTTGGTAAACGATGTGTGGTTTTCTCCAGTTTGCAACTAGACTCCTTTGAGAATTGTAGAACTAAGAAAGCAGATGCTCAAGGGACGCTTTGCCTCTTTGCGGTTCTAGAATAATTGTACATAAGGAGGAAAACTATTAATTAAATATATAAATACAATTGATTGAAATAAACCAATATCCTAGAACTCTTTCGTAGGTTTAAGCTTTCTCCAAGTGCATATATATTTATCTACGGCATGCATACACATATGTGTGGCCATCGAAAAGGGATATACATTAATTTCAATTAAGGCGTTGCGAAACGCCCCATTGCTACTTGTCCTCTCATTCGTGCTGCCCTGCGGCCCCAAGTCTTGGAGGTCCTTCTCTTCGTCCATCCTCCTGTTGTTCGTTGTTCTTCTTCTGAGATTCCTTGTTCTTTTGCTTGTCAAGCGTGCGTTTTACTTACTATTTCCAGGGGGAGTGTGTGGGGCTGTAGTGGGGGGACCAGCGAGCATTATTTATTATAGTTGCACACAAAGGACAACAAGGACAACACACATTCAATGGTGGGTTCGCTGGGTGGTAGGGCAAAAGAAATGACACGAAATGATGCAATTCCCAGGTGTCTCGTTAAAATTTCAAGACGCAACATTTCCTGAAAAGAATCGAAAGTCGAGAGCATAGGATGCTTGAATCGAAAGCTTAAAGCGTAAAGTGATTTATTAACAAAGTTTAGGTAATTAAATAAATAAATAAAATCCCCACTGGATAGGCTACTTATGTATATTTTCATTTCTAAAATGAAATTTATTAAATCAAAAACTAAATATCCCTTGGCTTCAATTTGAAAACTCCTCTGCCTGAAATAACTTTCACACAGAGCGGACTCTGTCCCTTTTTAATCCTTATTAGTTGCACTTTTCTAAAAAAAATGTGCGTCGAACGGTCGAACGTCGATGGAAAGTTGAATGAAAGCCCTACTGCAAACAAGCCAATTACTGCGGGACACTTTTAGCACTGGCAGGGGAGCGTAGTCAAAGCAGGACTTACCGGGGCACCAGGTGCGCCTGGTGGAAAGCGGCTTTAACCCTTAACAGCCCCCCAAGGAAGCTGGCGACGGGAGGACCCATAACACCCACACACACACAACACACATCCTTGGCAACGTTGACTTTGGCTTTACAGTTCAATATTTATTTTCGCGATTTTCACGCCGTGTGCAGCAGAAAGATTGCTTTCTCTGCTGAATCATGGCAGACCGAAACGGAAGATGTCCTTCGTGCTTCGATGGAAGATGTCGTTGTCGTTGTCGTTATCGTTGTCGTTGTCCTGGCCGTTGTCGCATGTGGACACAACAAACACAAACGGACACATGCATTAGATGAGCTTAAATGTCGCCCAGGCATCCCAGGCTCCAGCTCCTGCTCCTGCTCCTAGTCTTTGTTGTCCTTGTCGGCAGGTGTGCGCCTCGCCGAAAATGCGAAGGAAACTTGTTGACCAAAAACTGCAAAAGACAAACACACCGACGACTGAGACACAAACACAAACACAAACAGTGGAAAACTTTCGGCACGCAAAAGTGTTGGGCCAGAACAAACACATTGGCCAAATAAGCATTATGAAATTTGCAAAAACTTTTCAATTGAAAGCGAAACGCACTGACAACGGCGCGGAGAAAGTTTTACTGGAGGAAATAAACAGAGAGAAAAAAGATGTATCGATCAGTCATCAAGTCATTAATTAATAAGGAATATTTTAAATACGAAATGCAACAAGTAAAGACCTTAAATAATGACTTCCTTGCCTTTAAATATTATATCCCAAGAGTATTTTCATACTCAGACCCTATTTTTAAACTAAAGAACCCATAAACTTAATAGAAGTAATCGTTTAAAGTCCCCTAAAATATAGAACCCTAATTTTTTGTAAGTGTCTAAAACACCTTTAGACAGCAAAGACTTTTGGGGCGCTGCGATTTATTTGCATGTGTGCCTATAAATTTGTAATAAAAACTGCAAACGACCGCAAGGACTGGCGCGGATGGCATCCCTAATACAGTCATCTCTGGTTTGGTGGATGGGGTGTGCCGAGGACATGGCCAAATACCCATCCTTTCCACCCCCAATACCCTTTCTTTTTGCCAACCCCTCGATGTCGTCGTCCTCGTCGTTGTTGGCTTTTGTTGTAACTCATTTGACATTATTATGTGAACTTTTTATGGCCTCGAAGGCTCAACACGCGCTTCAGAGCTTCAAGTGTGTGAAGGTGGACGAGGATGAGAATGAGGAGGGCGAGTCCTAGGCTCACACACAGAGACATCAATAAATTTCCAAGTCCTCCTTATAGACGGGGTTCTCTCAAAGCTTTGGGTAATTATTATTCTGGTTTATGATTCGGTTTTGCGACGGCGTCTTTACAATTCTCTTTATTACACATCGAAAAGGCGAAGGTGTCGTCGTGTCCCGTGTTGGCATAAAATTTTTACTCGCCTTACGTGTGCATATATCCCCCCCATATGTTTATGTGCAATATATTAAAGAGTTCTCTCAGTTCTCAGTTCTATGGAAAGTAGGCCAAAGTCTCATAATTTTTATGGAGCAGCGAATAGTTAATGCGCTTCTCATGTCTGGCCTTGTGGATTTGTCGGCGGCTCTTTTGTGGTTATGGCCATTGCTCTAGTCCTGATTGGACTAGTTAACCCAAAGAGTCCTGGCCTGGCTGGGTCCTCTTAAGGAAGCCAGCAAATCTAATCTCGGTTAGATAAAGGTCGCCACAGGATGATGCTTTAATGACATCAAAGTGGAGCCAACAATAAAATGAATAGGTGAAGTAATCTGTCCTCTGTGGGAGTGTGTAATGGAACAGAGGGACAGTGGGGGAAATTGGGGCAAAAATGTAGCAAATTTACCCATTTTTGACTCCTAAAAATTTAAGTAAATAATAGAGGAAAATTAAATTAAATTAATAATCAATAAATACATGATTCAACACATGTAATCACCTTGAAAGCAGTTAAAACGTTTATATAAAATAATATATATATACAAAGCCAAAGTAAATATTATTAATATATTTTTAATCACTTAAAATTCATTAAATCTTATAAGTTCAACTCAAATTTAAAGCCCACTCTGATACTTCACATCCCATTGTACCTTAACCCTTATATTCTCATCATATGGCTTTGTTGCTCTCGTAATGCCAAACATAAAATTCAAAATCATAAAATGGGAAGGCAGCAACAATAACAGCCAAGGATTCGCATTCGCATAGAAAGCAAATACAAATATTGACATTGGAAATGCGATTGCTTTGGCCAGGAGATTTCCGCGTGTATGTATTGCCTTTCCGGGGTTTCCAAATGCCGTAAATGTGTGTGCACTTAAGGAGCTGCTCCGCGGAAAGGATTCCCTTTCGCTTGGGCTTTTCTTTTGCCCGGCCTTACCTTTACGATGCCAATATAAATTTGTATTTACATTACAATAATAAAAGCGAACCGAACCACGCACCAGGCTATTCAATACGGCACAAACTTGCAGCAGCCGCAGGACCGATTTCTGATTTATGGCACTAAAAGTGCACTCAAAGTAGCAGCAGGAGCAAGAGCAGCAGCTTTGCCTGCCAGCCAGCCCCGGCAATATGGCGACGTTTTTTAATTCCGCAGATAACAAAGCACTTGTGGCCGCCAAGCGAATAGCGAATGGAGCAATAAGCCGGCCCTCTCACGGCCTCTAAGGATCCCGATGCCAATCCGGATACCACGCCCACTCCACATGCAGATAAAAATCAAAACTTAAGCGCCACGCGGGCGTTGCAATAGAGTGCAGGAGGAGCAGAAGCTAGAGCAGGAGTAGGAGCAGGAGTAGGAGCAGGAGCAGGACCTAAAGCAGGACTAGAGCTAGGAGCAAAAGCTGCAACAGGCGCTGCGATAACAATTTCTAATAAAACCACATGACAGCCATTTGCCACGCCCCCATACACACATGTCGGAGGCTACACAAAGAAAAAAATAATACAAGGATTTAAAGTAGGGAATTTGTAAACGTGAAGATAAAACTGCATTTTAAATAAAATCAGCATACAAATGAAGGGTATAAGATGCAGAGATATAAATTGGAGTAGAGAGGATAAATCTTTTATGCGTTGCAAACTTCTGACTTAAAATTATAATATCCTGCAAGGGTATAAAAATATCTCTTTGACATTGTATCGAAATTATAAGTATTAAAAGAAGTAGCATTAAACGTTAAACAAATCTTTATTATCGAAACCAAAACCAGAAAATTGTTATTTAACTTATTTGCATCTTGTTTCCAGAATTTTTGTTCGACATTTCAATCAGAATATCAATTCAGTATCGATATATTGAAATTTTCCGCCATCACTATGCTATAGTCTAGGAGTACAGACAAGGTTCATAGAATTTTGTATAAACTTTCCAAGTTTCCATTCTAGTTACTTTGATCTTAGTTTAATAATGCATGTTTCTCACAGTGCAAGTGTTAGTAGCGCCAAAGCAAGGATTATTGCGCCGATGAGTTTGCCTTGGCCATAAAGTCGTATTATGCATGGATGTGAAAACCAGACCAAGGCTCAGCGCAGGCTGCCGTGGGGGGGGCAGGGAAATTGGTAATATTTATTGCCCAGCGCGTACACATGGCGGATACTTGATGTGGCACAACGATTATATAATTGCTTAATTACTCACAAAGCGCTTGGCAAAAAGTTGGCCTGGCCACTCGAAAAGTTTTGAAGCCGCAGAAAATTAAGCATAATATTCAAAAGAAAATAAGTTTAACCGAACGTACCGCTGTCTATGCCAGATTCCAAAAAAATCATGGCCAGAAATCGGCGTGAAATACTCGAGGAGAGCGCTCAAGTGGGCGCCATAAAAAAGTGAGCTCCTCAAAGTTTTCTCTGAGCAGCAAAAAAAAAAAAAGAGGTGAAAAGCGTGGATGGCAAATCGTGGAGAAAAGATGGAAGAAGAACCCTTTGCTTCTTTGCCTTGCAGATTTCTGGCGTCATACTTATTGCTTATTGTGTATGAACTTTTTGAATGGGCGCGGAAATGAGTGAGAGTGAATGTTGTTTATATTCTGTTTTCTTTTCGCGAACCACCAGTCTTGCCTATTTCTCCCAGCTACCCATGGAAAAGGGCCCGCTCTCCTCCTTTTGTTGCGGGACCCACGCAATTTGTCTTAAGTGGCCGCCACTGCCACCACCGCTCCCTGTTCTCAACCATTCACCCATTTTTCCAGGGTAAAAACCGCCGAAACACCAACCCGCTCTGTTGCGTGTGAAAAAAGCGTAGAAAACGGCATAAAGTATGCAAAGCATTTGCATTTAGCATTCAACAAGACAAACACAAAATGAAGTGCGAAGCGTCGAAGCCGCGACAAATTTTCCAACTAACTGGCAACCAAAAAAAAAAAAAAGAGAAGGAAATACCAGGACAAAAAAAAAACACGTAAAGGGAAAAGCAAGAAGAAAAGGATGCGTAAAAGTCGGAAAAAAGGGTTGCTTTCTGGGTCCTCTCGCTGGCTTTTGTGCTGACAAATTCAGGCGTGATAAGTTTTATGTGCGCTTATTTGACTGTTTTTAAATAGACCCACGAAAGGATCAGAAATGGTGTGAGAGGAGGACGGACTCGAAGGAGTTTTAGGCCAAAGTTAAATAATTGATGTTGACAATCAACAAAGCAAATAAAGTAGAAGTAGAGGGGCGTGCTCCGGGTGTTAAGCGAAATGAATGAATAAACGCCTGGGCGACCAAGGACCTCCTCGTCATTATACTTGAAGCTCTTTAACTCTTTGGCGGTTTATTCGCGCGCTAAGCCGTAAATTCGATTTAATTAAATGTATTTCAAGTTGATTTCCTAATCAGCAAGATGATTAGAAAAGAAATTGCGATTTAAAGAGAAATTTAAGGCAATAAAATATAGTTAAAAGTATTTTTCAATCCTTTTTTTCAGTTGAAATTTCCTAGAACTCAAGATAAATCTAATTAAATACCCTATACTTTGCTTTCTTCAATCACTCGGAAAGGAAAAATGCCATTGTTTTTTTCGTTGCTATAAATATTAAAATCTTATTAACCAAACGTGCCAAAAACAAAAGTCCAAAAAAGAAACGCAAAGGGAGCAAAGGATAAAAATGTGTCAATTGGGAAATCTATTTTGCGGATTTGGGAGCGCACAACACCACTCAATCAAAGGCTGAAATCACACATGTCTGGCTGGGGAAAGGTGAACGGAGGCTGCAAAGCGGCACCGGGGACCGGGGGCGTGCACACCTGATTCCAGGCCCACAGCCACGCATATTTAAGTAAAACTTTGCCGCCGCCAACGTCGTCGTCGTCGTCGTCGTCGTTGTCCACACATAAATAAAACATTTGCGGCCTGCGGACCAAAGGAAGAAAATGGGAGATGGATGACCCATTGGCGCAAGATGACAGGCAGCAACAGAGGATAAGGAAAGGGGCGGAGAAGGAGCAGAAGGAGCAGCAGGAACAGAGCAGAACAGCAGCGGGCCGGATGCAAGATACAGGAAAATCCCTTTACGAGCCAGCGGAAGTGCGTACAAAATGATACAACCCCCGCTCTCCACACCCGAGACTTGGTCGCCGGGTCGCCGTGTGCGCTTGGTCAAGCAGATAGTCCCCCGCATCGGTATGCACCCGAAAAAAAAGCAGGGAGATGTGTACACTGGGGAAAATCGTATCCATAATTCAGACATTGCAAAGCCAGGACATCCGATTGAGTTTTCCAGATGTTAAAGAATGTTAAAGTGGCAGAAATGTAAATTGAAGGACCACACTCTTGGTTTTATTTTTAAGACAAAGTTGCAATAAGATTTTCTGTATATAATTATTTTGTATTTATTTATCTAAAGGAAATAATGACGTCTTATGTCTGAAATTGATTTCTCAGATACATATCGTTTCTGCAGTCATTTGTAGCTTCAAGATAGCTAATTTTTCTTTCCTATAAATTCCTTTTAGAATTGTGATTAATTCCATTTTTTAACCTCAGTGCAGAAACGCTTTTGAGAGACAGCGGCCAAAGAAAACGTGGACGGTTTGAGGACTTCTTCCAAGGGGATAAAGACGAGGATAGATGTGGGGATGGGAATGGGAAACGGAATAAGGATGAGGACGGCGACGAGGACGAGGACGACGACATGGCCATTTCAGCGTGCAGCAAATTGAAATTGAAATTGGAAGAAGCGAAACGAAATGAATTCTGGTGGCGCTAACTGGCCGGCCAGCTGATGGCCGTCTTTCCGCCGGCTTCCTGCTGCGAAAAAGCTAAACAGAACTGAACTAAACTGAACCTGAACCTAAAACCTGAGTCGAAACGCATTTGCTGGTGGCATAATTGGCGCTTATTTCCTGGACAGATGACGACCTCGTCGACGGCGGCGTCTCGGCATTTCATCAAATGTTTTTGCGCCTGTCGCTTTTTATTGGTCACTGGAGGATGAACGCTGAGCGGAGGGTGTCCTGTCCAGCCTGCCCTGTGATTGACAGCTGGGCCGAAAGAAAGAAAGTTTCGTTTTTGTGCGTGGGACTCAGATTATGTATAAATCTCAATAAATTTCAATAAGCAACAAAAGTTGTTTTGCCCTCCGCTCTGGCTCTCTTTAGCGCTGGTCTCTGCTTTTTTAGCTGCCTTTGAAACTTTTTATTTCTGGCTTTCTCTCTCTTGTATTTTTTAATGGCCCCCCGAAAGTTGTTCTTTCTCCTTTATAATTCCACTATTGGTGCACTCGGTCTCGGTCTCAGTGAGTGTGTGTGTGCGTAACTTTATCAAATGAAGCGTATTAGGGCTAAAACTTTTAATTGGTCAAATGGCTGACAGATTGTGCGCTTAAGTGACTTTTCTATATACGTGATCGAGGGCATATATGCAGCTTCCTTTGCGTGTGTGCAAAGTTGACTTTTACACTTTCTGGCAAGTCCAAAACAAACTAATTTTAATCGGATTTTGCAGATGTTTCACTTTCTGGTCAGAGCAGCGCCTCAAAGCCTGCCGTGGTTTATGTAATCTCTAAAGTGCCATTTTTGTGGTATAAAAATTGGCAAAATTTTATGGAAATACCAAGACTTTGAACCTTTGTCAAAGTTAGTTCTATAAAAAAGTGTAGAAAATGAATATCTTATTCGGTATTTGGTATTCGTTATGTCACTGCATTCGAAGTGCTTAAAATATGGACAAAAATACCTCTGAATTATCCCAGCCTAAATTAAGCTGTCAAAAATCAATTAAATACCCATCTAATCAACCGGCTTCATTCCCACACAATATTAGCACAGACAATAAATAAGCATTTGCTCCTGTCAAACACTTAACTTTAAGTCAATCAAGCCGTCTCTCGGCAGTCAAAATTAGAGTAAAATACTTGAGGGCCGACGGGGCGACTTTCCGCTCACAGAGCGTGAAATATATATATCATCATGTTTTTGATAAAATATGCTGAAAATGAGATAAGCAGCAGAAATCCCATTGGTGCTTATGGCAGCGGAGACAAATGCACGAGCACACACACAGGAATTGGACGGAATGGAAAGGACGCCAAGACGCTGGCGAAGGCGAAGGAGTCAGGAACACTCGCGTGGATAAACAAACATGGGGGGATTGGGACTCCGGATTGGGATTGCCGGATTCGTGTTGGTCCAGCATGCCTGGGATTCAATTTCTCAAAAGGAATTTTTGAGCACCAAGAAGAGCACAATGTGGCAGCCAGGCAGGCACAGACATCTGCAGACAACGGAACAGATTTGTCTAGAGGGGGCAAAAAGGAAAAAGTACGTAAAGCAAAAGGTTACCGAAGGCAACTGCAAGTAAATTACAATTTAAGTGAATTTTTCATGGTGTCGACAGCAGCAAGTTAGCCCTTTTTGCTCTCCGGCCCAAGAATACGCTCAAGCCCCTCAAAACAACAAAGCCAAGTGCGAAAGCAGTCAAAACCTCAATGAGTGAGAGCCCGCCCCGAAGATTTGTCGGGTGCAAATTGAATGAAAGTGGCAGAAAAAATGTTGCTAAATTATGCAGCAGCATCAGAAGCATCTTCTCAGCACAGCCGAGGAAGCTGACGAGCTGCCTCTTTGGTGGCTCATGGTGAAACATCCTTGATGTATCGGATAAGCTAATTTACTCAGATAAAAGGCAAAGGGGCCAAAATTCAAAGGAATGGTTCCTCCGTCAAGCAGCTTAAGTCTGAGCCAAAGTCAAAGGCAATCTTTCTCTTTTTGGGGCGTAGCACATTTTACAACTTGCACAGCGCCAAAATTAGTACCACATACATTTATTTTACTAATTAAACTACTTAGAGAAGAATCGGACTTGGAACGTATTAATAAATTGAGATAAAATATGAAATTTTGTTAGTGGAACTAAATGTTATTCTTTAAATTGCAAGTAATTGAACTTATTCCCTTTAAAAGTGATTCTAACTGCCTAAAAGTATGTTTTGATACAACTATAATAAGTTTCCACTGCATACTTTTAGACATCCTTTTTTAAGTGATTTCAAATCTCTTGAGAGATTTCCAACTCCCTTGATTAGTTACCGTCTCAATCCCCAGTGCCAAATGATGCCCGCATCCTTTGATTCCAGTTTAAAGGGATTATCCGCAGTGCAAGGGATAGTTTACACACACGCAGGCACATCCCCACCAAAGTTTAACCCACTTCAAGGGCATGTGTGTGGGTTGGGTGTGTGTGTGTGTGTAAGAGCAACAACGTTGTCAGCTCGCTTTAAAGCTAATAGCAGCCACTTCATTTGTGTCACTCGATGGCACTTCACACGTGACAATGACAACGAGGAGCAGCAGTAGCAGCAAACCAACAGAGAAACACACAAAAAGACACACGCACACCCAAGTGTGGGTGGCATGTGTGTAATGTGGTGGTAAAAAGAGGGGGCGTGGCGGGCTCCCCGGTAAGTTTACAAAATCTCCAAAATAAATACACGTGGGATTTGCATTAGCAGCTCCTGCTCTGACTTTGTATATGTACATATATCTGCTTCTAATGGCAACCAACATATGCAAAAAGTAACAAATTATATGGCACATTTACTCCTTCGTGCAATGGGACCGTGAATGTGAATGTGAACGTGAACGTGAATGGGAATGTGAACGTGAACGTGGACCCTGTGACCCTCAAGTAGCAGTCACGCAGTGTATTAAATGGAATTTTTCTAGGAAAAATGCCAAGAAGATTAGGAGTTGACAGCGGATTTGATATAATCTAGCATGTAATTGTTTGTGCTTAAGTTCTGTCTTCTCTTTCGATTATTTATGGCTTTTTTATGGAATTTATTTATAATGAGGAGCCGAGATTGAGGGTTAATTGTTTGAGATAAATGAAATATTAAGCTAAGCACTGCATAAAGGGAGTTCTACGAAGCAATTTAGCATTTGTTGAATTAAAATTTATAATTTTGTAGGATACCCTAATTTGATTAGGAAAATACATTGTGATTATAATGTAAATACAGGCATTTTATAACAATTTGAGATATGGATAGACATGAAAAACTAGACTGGGATAACATATGTTTACCATTATAATTGATACATTTATCGGTTGATCTTTGTGTTTAATATGTTGTTACTTTCCCGTAACTCTTATTAAATGTAATGTGAAAAGTGAGAAGCTTAAAATGTGTAGTAAATAGCGTGAAATAAAGCCATTACATGGTTAGTACCAAATTTTTTGCACCCTCTGCATTTAGCTTAAACCATTTTCTAACGCTTCAGTTTTGATTTGTCGCCGGGAACACGTTAACCTGCTAATTGGCCAATTTGTGTGCGTTGTTTAGTCAAACGTTATTGAGCCGTTAATTAGTCAAATTAGTTGATGTCAGCCCGATAATTTTGGGCCGAACAGACGGACACACTTCATCTCGCCCACAGATTTGCGATGGACGCGGCTTTTCACGTGTGGCAAATGCAATTGCAAAATGTTTTCGCTCATAAAAGTCAATTGAGTGTTAAATTATTTTTAATGAATTACACGCAGTCCGAGCGAGTTTCCCATCAAGTGCATTCCGCGAAAAATGATGAGAGGCAGCGCAGAGAGTTGGGTGTTGGGCTTTGGCATTGGCTTTGGCTTTGGCTTTGGCTTTGGCGCCTTGAAATTAACACTTCTCAACCTAATTTGATATTCATGCATTTCTCATGAGAGCGCGACAGAGAGACGATGACGGCGTCAAAAGGAAAACTTTATCCGTGGCGGCAAAGTGATGGGCGGAAAGTTGCAAGGAAAAGTGTGAAAATTCCCCAGCCACCCCCTCGCAATGGCTCCATTTTCTCCTGTCCCATGCCCATGCCCGTGCTGTTGCGTTAATTTTTGTAATGTTTTTTTTTTTCCTTTGCTCCCTTTTTTTTCGGAAGAAGTCTCTTTAATGATAAAAGCCAACAAAGGCGCAACTGGGCTTAGTCCTTTCCGTGAGAGACTTTCGCTGAGGCCTGGCATGTAAGCCTTTTTCACGGCCTTGTTCAACATTTCTTTGCATATAATTAAAAGCCAAAAGCAGCGCGAGCTCAACTTAAACTGGCTGCCAATTTTGTTGGCCTCTTTTTTTCCGTCCCGTTTCTGATGTAATTTTCAGCCACAACATATTACGGCCTTTAAGCTGGCTTAATGCCCATCATCGGCTATCTACCTCCCACTCTTTTATACACTTTCAGGAAAAAATTGGGTCTCACATCATATTATTTAAAAATGTTGAGTTGTTTGGGAATATTGGGGAGACCATAAAAATTAAAAATTATTGAAAATGTGTATAAAAAGATTGTTTGGAAATATTTTGGAAAGATTGAAAACAGACATCTGGGGCACAACCTTATGTAAGTTTATTTTTTATCAAAATCTATATCTAAAAACATTTAACAACAATTGCAAACAATAAAATATTGATTTTCTGGTATTTTAAATTTAAAAATGTTTGGAAAATCCCTTATTTAATTTAATTATTATTGCTAATAATTATACGAAATAATATACTTACATTTTTGTGTCCTTCAGTATTTTCTTTAATTTTCTTATTACTTTCTTATAATTTTTACTGTGTAGTTACACTTTTCTCCCTCCCTTTTAGTGGCTTGCATTATGTGTTATACTTTTAATCCTTTCTTTGTGTCCTTGAGCGCACCTAATCCTTAGTTTTCCTCGTGTTTTTTTTTTCGACAAATTTTTATGGTATTTCCTCTGGAGATTTTCCAATTTTACGGCAAATTTCTGTATGGAAAATGAAGAAAAACAAGGCCCATTATTTTGGACCCCAACCCCCGAACGCTATTAGTGGTAATACCTTATGCATGTATGTGTTTGGGAGAGTGTTTGGGTTTTATTTGCAACCCCTCGTGCTTTTCTTCATTTTAATTTGCATTCCTGGCCCACGCAGGAGTTGGGGGTTGGTTTTTTTCGGGTGGTAAGTTTGTCACAATTCAATCAGCAGGCTGTTTTCCTTTCAGTTTTTTTGTTTTGCTTTTTTTTCGTGATTCGGGGGCTTTAATAAATAAATACGAGCACAAAATTACATTTGGCCCCCGAGGGGAAAAGAAGGCAGGAATCCACTCAATAACTCGCAAGGTGAAATTTTCCTTTAGTCTTCCCCTAATCAACAGCAATTCACTTTCGCTCTCTCAAGTGATGCTCATGCGAGGAAAATGCGGAAAATCAAAAAGGGAATGGGGATTGAGAGGATGTGGGATGTGGAAAATCCCAAGAATTGAGAGAGTCAAAAAATGTGATTTGAATTTTTGTGTTGCCTTGTTGTTTCATTTCTCTTTTGGCCAATTTGCAAATTTGCACAAAGGGGTGGCAGTGACGGCGGCAGTAAAGCAAATAAACAGTTAATGCTTTTATGCAAATTTATGCCATTAACACAAATAAGCACACACACGCACACACTCACACAGTCGAAATTTGAAAACAATTTGTCACTCAAAAGTCACTTTTGCTTGCCATTTCTCTCCTCTTACTCCACCTTCTCCCATTATATTTTTCTTTGTCTTTTTTTTTATCTACAAGCTTCTCCTTTTTCCGCACACGTGTGTGTGTGTGTTTGGCAGGAACAAAAACAAAATCAGAGTACCAATAAAAAAAAAGAATAATAAAGAAAAACTAGAAATGATTAGCGATTTTGGAAATACTCTAAAGAAAAGTTT
>JAEIIH010016129.1:0-10877 GCA_018904745.1 Drosophila orosa | reverse complement strand
TGCACTTTTTAATGCAATTAACTTATTTAAAATAATTAAGTAAACTGAAATTGAGAAGGTTCATTAAAAGTAAAGCCAGACTTTAACCATAATACCTAGTTTAAGTGCCATTAATATTGCCAGTTAGCCACCGAGAATATATATTGTACAAGCATGAGGATTACATTACATGCTAATTTGCAGAGACAACTGAAATATTTAGGTCTTGGTAACTCAACCCCGGCCCTCGAGCTTAACTTTCATCTTTGGAGTGTGCAAGGCAACCGGCAACCTGGTCGAAAGCTACCTGGCCCAGGTGTGACATTCTGCAGCTGCCGGGACAGGCTTCGAGCCCATTAAAACTAATTACTCATAATCATTTTGGCTACTGCTCGACTGCCTCCAGGACACAGCCTCCCATCTCCCATCTCCAGTCTCCGTGGCCATGGCTCCTGGCGAGCGACAGTCCCAGCTGCCACATACACATTGAAATTAATTAAAATTAAAATGGAAGTGGAAATGGAACGGGGGGAAGGTGCTGTAGAAATGGAAATGGAAACGGAGCCCCGCGATGCTGTACATGTGGCAGGCTCAAGTCCTGGTTGATTTCCATGAAAACGACTCAACCGCAGATGATGGGGAAATTAGTGGCCGGGGAAAGAGCAAAAGGAGATGAGTCAAATGTACAAAGTCAAGTGCGCGGCGACCGATGAAAAATCTCTGCGAAATTAATTAAATTCTGTAATTTAAGCCCACCCAGGGTTCGGGCCTGCCTGCAACTCGGTGCTCGTGGCGGTCGGGGGGGCTTTTATCATGATTATGTTGTGTCACTTGGCAGCACATCTGCCTGCCTCCCGCAGGATCCTTGTACCTGAGTTCGGTGACCTTTCGTCCTGACATTTACTCTTCATACAGGGCAATGCAGGCCAGGCCACTGTGCCTCTTCCACACTGAGGGAACTAAAAGAGTTGGGTAAAAAATAATACAAAAGTTAGTCTTAAAATGTTTACATTTAAAAAGTTTATTAAATATTATACTAGTTTAGGTTTTTCTAATTTTTAATTATTATATTTCAAAAGATAGATATTTTTTCTAACTTCTTGAATCGAAAACTTGTATTTCTCTAGAGATTTTTTTCGGTGTGCTTATATTTGTTTTGTGAATTGAAGTGTGTGTGTGTGTGTGTGTGTGTGTGTGTGTGTGTGTGTGAGGAGGTCCTGCAGGCAGAGCCTTCATGTTGCCGCCGTTCGCCAGATGGCGCCACCTTTGCAGCGCTGTCAAGCGCAACGCAGCGCAAAATTATTCTAATTAGAGTTCCCCAACCCCAACCCCAGCCCCAACCCCAATCCCAACCCCATCTACCGCTCTTCCATGATATCCTTTACAGTGCCTTTGAAAAGTTATTCAGTTAGACAGGCTAACGGAACGAGACAAAAACGTCTGTCTGTGTGGCTGTGTATGTTTCTAATTTGGCTGTTTTATTTTATACGTTTTTTCTTATTTTCCGCTCTAAGCACTTTAGTTTACCAGTAGTTACACTCTCTTCAAAGAGCTAATGTGTGTGTGGATAAGAGCTTTGCGGGGAAAAAGTAATCAAATGTGTGGGTTAATATACGTTTAAGTTTTCAGGATAATATTGTGGCCTTTTAAAGTTGACTGACATAGTTTGTAGTTTTTTATATACAGTAAAGTTTAATATTAAAAAACAGTAAAGTTTAATATAAAAGTTTATTGGGATAGAACTACCATAAAATGATATTAGCCTTTGGTTGCTGTTGTTTTTGAGCTTGAGAGGGCTAAAAATCTTATATATATATATTCTACTTTTGGTTTTCTAATATCAAAAGAACTTAAAAAAGGATAATATAATATTGCTATGAAATATAACTAAAATAGCAACACATTGTTTCCCCCTAAGTTACCTATTCATCAACGCAAACCTTCAACATTTTTGCTTCTGAAATTAATGCTTAAACATTTTCATAAAATATGAAATTATTTGCAAGATGGCAAGCCTGCACCATCTGCTTATAAAAAATTGTGTTCCAATAACTCGTCACGTGGACAACAGCTGAATAAAACATGGTTTCTCCCGCCGACGAGCCGTGCCTTGACAAAATGAAATTTTTAAATGTGATGGCAAGCGGAATTTATGTAGTAATCTCACGGCACGGAGACATATTCCTGCTCCAGGACTTGTGTGCATGATTTATCTTAAGCCGCATAACAAAGGCGGTGAGAGCACTTCCTGTGTGCGTGATCCTGCAACCTCATCCTCCTCCTTCGCATCCTCCATGAATCTTCCGGCAAGGAGCAAGGAGTGGCAACATGTGCTTAATAGTTTAACGCTTCGTGTGCCACTTAGCTGGGCTTGAATGCCTATTCTGGCAAGGAGTCACCAGCCAGGAGTTACCTACATCTGCCCCTGCCCTACATGGTGATAATGTTGCCCTGCTGCAAGAGGAGCTGGTGGTGCAGTCTGTCAGGAGGAACCCATCCTTTGGCGCACTCATTTTACGTTCCAGGCGTTAGCAGATCCATCTCAGTTACAAATCCGCGACTGTGATGCCCGCCGCTTTGTTCCATTTCGCGAACCAAGCCAATCTCCTCTCGTTCCGCTCTGTGAAGAGCCACCAGGACGCGGACTCCAGTTCCAATGTGGTGGTGTAGACGGGGTGGAGTCCTGGTTTCCGTGCCCATCTGGCATCGCGTGTCGCATGATGTATGACATTTTTGCGCCTCATAAACACCTGTCCTCTACCCCAGATAATAACAAACACTCACACTGAAGAAAGGGAATCAAAAATGATGAAGAAAATAAATTGTGATGCCAAAAGCAAAAAGATAAGGCTTTAATATATTGTTCACTTAGAAAAAACCTTGAAGGACATATATAAAATTTAAAGAATTCGTAAATTTCTTAGCTATACAATTTTCTAGTAATAACTTCGGCCATTTATTGTGTTCTGTAATTTATAAACATAACTTAAAGGAAACTTTGTAAGCAACTTCTGTTATTATTATTTAAGTATTTCAAATTTTAAAATTAAGCACATTTAATATAGATATTTATTAAATAATTCTATTTATATCCTGTATTTTTGAAAGTGCACCTGTTCCACCTGCCTGCTCGCCACCGTATTGCTCTTTTTTGTTTTTGTGCATCGTCCAGACAGCCCCATTTGCAGGAGAATGGGCATGGGGAGGCTCTATTTGGCCCGGGGTGGTGCCATGTTGTTTGTTTTTGTTTGCCTTGACGAAATTGGCACGACTGGCGGCTGGCGGGACTGAGACTGGAATGAGGATGCCGCCGTGTTGACTGTTTGACTATTTGCTCGTTTACGTTAACGGTGAGCTGAGTTATTTTTCTCGGCGGTGCAATTCAAATATGCCGGGAGTTCCTTTACCCACAACCGGTTGATTGCACGATCCCAGTCAATTGACCTTTGGCATTTGCCGGGTTTTGTTTGGAAATCCCCCTTTGTTTGCCAGTTAGATGAAATTATTTAGGTAGATGAAAAAGCTTGGAAAAATAGTTTTTTGTTAATAATTAATTCCAACAAACTTTATTTAACAACAGACTGTTGTTTGCGATTAAACAGAGCCAGAGTGCCACTGTGTTTATACAAAAACTACAAGTATTAAGGCTTTTTTTTTCGTTAATCCGATTTCCCAGTTCCATGTGTATTTTCTGATATATAAACAAAAGTATATATAAAAAATTGTTGATGTTTGTTTCGTGCTGACCCGCAGATGTGTCTGCCAAAGGAAAACAAAAAAAATTTACATTTCCATGTGTGATTTATCGTCTCCATTGTGGAAGCTCTTGAATAATCGGGAATAATACATTATTTTACGTACTATCCACACAGCTAATTGGGCTGCACTGCAAATCTTTGGAATTATTTGTGTTGCCTAGTGTAAACATTCAAAGTTTCCCGTCCACCAATTGAATAAGTTAGTTTTCCGGAACGGAATCTGTGCGGTTATAGCTGGCTTCCTTTCGTGCGATGGAACGCAATTTCGAGCTAACTAAACTTTTTGACTTCCATTCCATTCATTTGCCAACATGATGCTCATCATCATTTGAGCCCGGGCCCCAGCTGAAATACCATTAAAATCACATTTCGATTTAATTTGCATAAATTGAAGCCGAGTCAGCCGCTGGAAAATGAAGCCGAACGGTAGCTCTCTCTTTCTGGTCTGAACATGAACTAGAATGCCATTTAAAAGCGATTCAAAATCAATTAGAGAGTGATTTTGCAAAATATACTATATACTATATATTCGTATTAAGCGGAATGCTCAGCTTTGGTTGAGTAAATCAACCAAATGGACACTGGTAATGGCAAATCAAATACATATACGGGAAGCCGATATTGGCATTGTTTGTATATCAATATTTTAACAATTTTTAACGCTGAAGGCTATATTTTTCAATATTTTAAATATCGATTCTTCAAAGTTAACTATATTTTGGATATGATATTGAGGGCTATATTTTACCCGATATATCCCAACGGAGTTTCTCTCTCAAATTATATCCCTAAGTTCCAGTTTTTATTAAGCAATACACGGAATTTCCTCTATACCTTTAAGCTTAAATAAATATATAAATAATGAATGAAATTAACCCTATCGATTATATTTTAGTTTTATTTTTTGAGGATTTCCCTCCTCAATATACATGTTCATCCCTAGGCCAAACCACTCCTTTATCGGTTGAATTAAACGGGTCCAAGGACACGAGGGGTGGATTATGACACTTTTTGCGCCTCGCTGCTCGCATATTCGGCTTTTGCTTTTATTGAGCGAAATGAAAAATTCAATTAAAATGCACACATGCTCCGAAACCCAACCCTAAAACTGGCCAGAGATCCCGTGCCAGCAAAAAATTGAGAGCGGAACGAACGAGCCGGGGTCCCTGGGCTGGCTGTTGGCAGCCAAGTAACGAAAGGAAACGAAAAATGTGAAAAATCAGCATAACAAAGTGGGGAAAACTATGAAAATGCATTCGCCCGGCATGGCCGCTTTCACTTTTCTCTTCCTTGTTTTTCCCTTTTCTTTCCTTTTTTTTCCGGGAAGTCTTCCGTCATGCTCCACAAGCCTGGCTGTCGTCCAACCAGACATACTCATGTGTCCATGTCCAGGAGGACCTTCGGGCGGACAGGCCAGGCAACACAATATTACATATAGTTACTATGGCAACTCTGTGCCCAGAAAAGGGTAACGGATGCTAGATCCAGTATGTAAATAGGCGAGGGCTCTAAACACATTTCATTTGCACAAAGAATTAGACCTAGAAGGGTCCTGGAACGAAGGATCTGCACCAAAATCTGCGTTTATTGTTGTCGACCTTTTTTAAAGAGCCATTTTTCTGGCACCAACAAATTTTTAAGGTCTTAGAAAACAACAATAGGGTATGAAATAGGCATTACTTGATTTTTTGATATTATCAGGACAGTATTTTGCTTTAAATTCCTTTAGTAATTTATATTTCATAGTTATTTATGGCAAGCTACATAATTAAAAGTTAGGTAAACTGAATTTTCGGAATTTCTAATCAGCATAACATGGCTTAAATTAAAAACAGAAACCGCAGTGATTAATTTAACCCAAATACCAAACACCAACTGTATTAATTGTGCCAGACTAAATTAAATTTGTTTTCATGCATTTTCCCTTATTGTTTTTGATTTCGTATTTACCTTTATTATTTTTGATGTCATGCCATGGCAATTTCTGACACTCTCATATTTTTGGCAATTGTAAAATTCGTATATTTAGCGCCTGCAAATAATGCAGCTATTGCAACGAATGTGTGCCGGCGGGGGATCCCGAAATATAAACGCTAATGAAACAAGTGCCCCCATTCCCCCTGTGGGGCCAACACCCCGTCCTCGGATCCTGTCAGAGTCAGAGTTGATATGGGAAAGCCGGGCAAACAAACTGCAAAGCTGAATTTACGGTTGCCGCTTTTGAATTGACAACCCGGCGGAGGGAGTTAGAGGAATGGCCGGAACCGGGGATTGGGGCGACGGTGGTGTTGGCGGAGCCTGGTTTTATGGCGGATTTCGACGAAAATATAAAAATAAAATTGGATTTTAGCGTAGATTGTAGAAGGCCGTAAATATTTTTCAATTCACTGGTCCCGGGCTGAGGCTGAAGGATGTAAAGGAGGCCGCACACATATGCATGTATGAATGCAAAGGGGGCGCCGGGAACCCACATTGATTTCCCCAAGGGGCGGCCTGCAAAAGGGGTTCCCGGTTCCCGGTTCCCGGGTCTGCGGTTGCGAATCGCGTGCGAATGATTTGGCAGAATTAACTCCCCGACACCGGGCTGCCAACAAATTCTCTGCCGAAGGCGTCGAGCCCCAGGACACGTCCCCGAAAAGCAGGAGGATGCGGATGCTGATGCGGCAACCAAGTCCATAGCAGAGCAACATGTGGAGAGGGAGGGATTAGAAGCGGGAAAGCCTCATTTGAATGCCGAGCGAAGCGATTTTTTTTTGTCTTCTGTGCGTGCGGGTGGCCGACAACCCTTTTTCTGATCCTTTCAACGGCATCGAGTCCTTGCCTGAAGGCGTTAGATATAAGTTGGTGGAGCCTGCTTAGGCTACCTCAACAAATCCTCCGAAAACTCATTTCGTGTTGCCGGCGCCAAATTGATTTCATTGCCTGTTTGTTCTTTGTTTCTCAGCTAAATGCCTACCCCACTCAATCCTTTCATATCCCGGCGCTCAAATGGAAAATATCCTAGCTGCGGTTGTGCCTTTAACTTTAACAAATATATTTATGGAAATTTTCTGTGGACATTTGGTTAGCAATTTGATTGGAATTCGTGGTAAATCTTTAAATAAACTATAGGTTCGAGCGAAACAAGAATACAAGAAGATGACAACCCAGAACCACGAAATAATATTTTAACTATAAAATATACATCGTAATCAAAGAAAAGGATGCCATGATTTAATTGTATTTATACCAGTAGTACACTAGGGATTCCAGATGGCGTGCCGACTGCTACGTAAAAGGCTGTTGCAGAACCTGGACCGCTTCAATCAGGCGGCTTTCAGTCCAAAGAACCTGCTCTACACCAACATTGGCATCTCGGTGGGCCTTAGCATGCTGGGCGATACTATGGAGCAGACCTACGAGAAATGGATCGGAGAGATCCCGGAATGGAACCGAATCCGCACCGTACAGATGGGAATCTCCGGGCTGACGGTGGGCCTGGTGTGCCACTACTGGTACCAGTACTTGGACTATCATTTTCCAAAGCGTACCTTTAAGGTGGTAATAGTCAAGATCCTGCTAGACCAGTTTATCTGCTCTCCAGTCTACATCGCCATCTTTTTCCTAACGATGGCTCTACTGGAGGGCACGAGTTGGGAAGAGTTGAAGCAGGAGATCCGGCTGAAGGCCCTCATTCTCTACGCCGCCGAATGGACAGTGTGGCCTGTGGCTCAGGTAATCAACTTCCTGCTGATCAAGCCCCAGTATCGCGTCTTGTATGACAATAGCATTAGTCTGGGCTACGACGTATTTACCTCACAGGTCAAGTATCGCAAGCACCACACCGAAGAGGTCGAGCTGAAAAAGGGAAAATAGCCCTAGGTAAATTCGAAAAAATGTACGCTAAATATCTGCTAAGGGGATGCAATGTAGACTGCCACTAAAAAGTTTGTTAAATTCCTCGTCTCGCAATAAATCATTCCCAATGCCCGAGCATGCTTAAAGAGACACATGCTTTTATTGGGTGTCAACGCTAGCTCAACCTGACACCATGTCCCCGGGTGTTAAGCATCGCTCCCTCGTTTCGGAGATGGACGATGATGGAAGGTGACCCCAACCGAGGTAGCCATCCCGATTCGAGGGAGACCGGGTGGGGTGACTTGTCAGATGCAGAACCTGGGCGGACCTTCGTCGAGGGCTGCGAAAGAGCAGATACTCAGCGAATGGTGAATGGCATCGAGGACCGGAGAGACCAGAGAGCCCTCGACGAGGAGGAATTGTGTCAAGCATACAAAATAAATAAAGGCACAGGCCCGCCCGGCACAGAAAAAAAAATGCTAAGAGAAAGGGAAATCAAGTGACAAAATTGATGTCAAGATGAGCGAGTGGCGGCCCTGCCTGCCAGGACATTCACAGGCAGACGGCGACCTGGCTTCACGGCCAGCGCCAGTTGACGCCACCAAGTAGGATGTGTACACCCACTCACACACACACACACACACACATGTCAACTAATCCAATTTAAATCTCTTAACATGATTTGCCGCTTTCTTTTCATTTTGTTGGATTTTATGCCATTATCCCTTTTGGTCTCCGTGTGTCCTTTCGGTGACCGAATTGCCAGGCCCGACGAGAAGCCAGATCCTTCTCACAGTGGGTTTCTGTACATTAGTCTGGTTTAAAGGTGTTTTAAAATATTTAATAAATATAATAGAGAATAAGAATGGTAAAGTTGAGAACAAACCCCTTAATGATAGCAAACTGTTAGTTTTTTCTTCAAGAAGATTCTCCCTTAAAATGATTTAATTCTTGCCCCACTGTGAATTCCTGCCACTGGCAAGTTGACTTCCTGTCTTTACTGTTATCTCTCCCAAGGAGGACGCGCCAGCTAAGACCAAGGACACCAAGGACTGCGGCCAAAGGGTTTATTTATTTGGTTTAGCGGCTGCCTCGGTAGCTTTAGTCGCTCTATCCTCATTTTGTGATTTAATTTAAAAGCTCAGTCCCTCTTCCCCGCCTCCGGAGTCCTTTTCCGGCGAAGGAGTTGTGGGGGCGGAACTGGGGGGCTTTTCGGCACGTGGCCTCGACTGGGGTCCTTGATGAGTTGTGTGCTTGTGTGTGGTTAAAGTATCCCAAATGAGACTACGTGTTGATGACCAAGTTTGCCGAGTCACCGCCGCTGGCTAACCGAAGTCGACCAAGAAAAACTGGAGTGTAGAATAAAGTTATCTGCAAGTGGGAATGCCATAGCCGATGCTTGGCACAAACACCAACACTTTAGCACTTTGGCATTAATTAATTAAGTGATAAGTGTGAATATAGAATGATTTCTTGATAACAATATTAATGAACACAATTGAGGCAGTTATTTAATGTGTATATACCCTGTAATATGGTTTTTAATATTCTTTTCTGATTTCTACATAATGAAAGGCATATGTCTATTAATAGAATGATTTTGATTATTATTTATCAATCTTTAAAGACTTCCTGTATCAACATTTACCGCACAACAATTAGATTCACACCCCTCGGCAGTGTGTATTACGATCGATATCTGGTGCCTCCATATATGCTACGGGGTCGAGTGCCCAGGGGTACTCTCATCTGGCCCGGACGCCCATCATCCATCCATCCATCCGTCCGTCCGTCCGGTTCAGGTGGGGCCTGCCCAGCCACGTTCAGTTAATTGGCACTCAGAGCCTTCAAACAGAAATGCCAATGATGTTTGTCTACGAAATTACCCCGGCGAGAGGGAGTAGTCCCTACGAACCCTGCCTGTCATGAGTGGGTGCCTACGCAGAGGGCTACGTCCAAACTCCGGACTCAGGGAGTCTGTCTAGGGGGTCCGACCATAACCTATGCCCTCGTAATGGCATTGTGTGCGAATGCAGAGAGCCAAAAAGTTAGATTTAAAGGGAGCCTAGACCTTAATTCCTAGCAAGTTATAGTAATTTATTAAGATCTGTATTATATTTAGAAATTATATAGTTTAATTGTAAGCATGAAATGAAAAATTAACTCGTAATTTAATGAAGTTATTTTTAAAAGACAAAAAAACCATATATTTCTAACATTATCAGACTTATAAAGTCTTTTTATTTCTATTAGACGAAACTGAAAGGAATACACCATTTATATTTTTAAGTAAAATAATTTATTAGATTTTTTAATTATAATCTTTTCCTCTCAGTGTATCCCTTTAGCTTGAAAACGAAATGGGTACAAGGATGAAAATGAAAGAGGAAGCTGGCTGGCGTCGCATTGTGCAGCCACATCCCCAGCAGTTATAATTCCATTTGCGATCATAAAAATGTATTACGAGGGTAAGCTGCTCATAACAGGCTACTTAATTAACGAGGTATTCATGGGCCGGCACTAGAGCCAGTCGTCCATTGTTTCGCTGAGTGTACGAGGAGTGTACACGGGTGCATACAAGAGATCCCTAACCGCTTTTCGTACTGAGACGACATAACTGCCTGCCTTTCAAGCACGTGGCATATGTTGCTGCTGCTGTTACTGGGAGGGATCCCCTCCTCATCTTCTCCAGCGTAAAAGTTGCGTCAACTTAATTAGCCGTAAATTAGCCAGGATTCACGCGTTTTTAACGACTTGTTTGTTCGACCAAGGGAGCGGGAGAGTGGCAGTAGGGAGTGATGGCCCTGTCCCATCACGATGGCACTAAGTCCATCTGTCAGCCAACTTGAACGAGTTAATTTATTTATCTTGCCGCAGCAGCATCGCCCTACCCCTGGCCCTAATGCCACTTGATTTATCTAGGAGAGAGTGGTTCAAACTTTTGGAGAACACAGCGTTTCCCTGGCTGTGTCGAAGTCTTATTGCGGACAGAATTGATAAATACGGGTGTAAACAAGATGCTGCTGCTGTAGATGCTGCTACTTCTCTTTCTGCTTCGTTCAAGCCAAGATAAGCCAGGGATCTGGGTATTAACTTGGCTTGGTAAATGGAGAAGAAATGCAGTCAATACTGGGGACATGGATATTTTCTTTTTTAGAGGAATACTTTGGTCCTTTCAAAGTTGATTGAGTTCTTGAGATACCTATAGGTATAGCTTCCTTAAAACTATACACAAATAAAGCTTACAACAAGAAAGGAAGCTAACTTCGGAATACCGAAGTTTGTATACCCTTGCAGTTTGAA
>JAEIIH010016124.1:0-11801 GCA_018904745.1 Drosophila orosa | reverse complement strand
TTATTATTATTATTTATTGTAATAACAAATTTAATTTATAAATTACAATGTGTTAAGCCACAGCGACTAAGGCCTTCAGGCTGAAATAAATAAAAGGCTTCACTTCACAGTTTTTTAAATTAATAAATAATTCCCTAATAATTTATTTAAATATTTAAATACATTTATTTATCAAATACTCTGCTCAGTATTCCCCTCTTTTATAGCCTCCAGCAAATGCTGGCTCGTTCCCTTTGTGCCACACATTTTTTGAGTCCTCATTCTGGTGAATTTTGTGGCTCCTTCATCTTTCCGTTCCGTTTGTCCTGGCCGACTTCCTGACTGAAATACTGATGCGAGGCGACTTCGGACTGCTCTACGCATATCCGTATCCGTATCCCGTATCTGCCTGGCCCCAGGCCCCAGGCAGCAGTGCAGAAATGCAATTATAATGCCAGCAGTAAATGCAACTGCAACACGCAGAATTCAGCAGAAACTGCAACTTTGCATATCAAAGCCTCTGTGTGGGAGTCTGTGCCCCGGGGGGCACGAAATCTGTGGGAACGCCAAGTTGACAGGCGAACGTGTCCGGGAATTTTTTGGGGGACATAAAGTAAGCCGTATTTGTATTCACATTCGCTTCTTCAGCTTCCGCAGAAGCTTCAGCTGCCAAGACAAAAATAAAACGTTGGTCGAAAGGCTTTAGCTTCCAATTTGATTAATATGACAATTTTGAGTCAAGTGGGGACAGTTCAATATGTTTTGTAGGGAAGAAACGCCAAGGGAAAAAACGAGAAAAGGTAAAGAAAATTATATATAAAATATATAGAAGATATACAAGATATATTTTGATTAGTTTTGTGTATTTTTTTATATAGGTTTAAAGTGGAAATTAAGATAAAGTGAAGATGGCAACTAAGGAGTTGCCTTGGCCTAAGTTTGTCCTGTTTTTCTGGCAGTGCCGCCCTTAGACCACTTAGTCGGCAACGGAACAGGACTTATTGATTCCAGGAGTCGCCAGATTGCACTCATAAAACGGAGATCTAATCGAGTGGCTTCTCCTCCTTCTCCCAAGACTTCTCCTGGCAACGGCAGACGGAATGGTTATAAATATGGATACAGGTCGGAAATGTGACAAGGAAGTCAATTTCTCCCTTTGTTTAATCCCACAAAGCACAGGGCACAGGGACGACAGCAAGTGGAATTTTCCAGCAGACGAGAGTCGTTGAACCGAAGCAGCTCTTCGTCTCATCTCTCCTCTAATTGTTATCCCTGGCAAGGGCCGAAAATATCCAACAAAGGATCAATCACAGGCCCAAATCGAATCAGGATTCCATAGAAATTTGCCCAGAAATAAACGAGCGGGGGAATTAAAAAGCAGCCGCAGTCTCAGAATGAAACTGATAAGGAAATTGCATTTCCACGGCAAAGCTTTTCTCACATACATATACGCACTCGCACTCGGCTACACCTACATAAAAGTTAATGACTTTTGCCATTTTTGCGCATTTTTTGGCGCTGGCAAAAAGTCAATGACCAAAATGCCACCAAAACGCCAAGCAAGTAAAATCGAAAGCATAAAAAAGAAACCGCATAGCTTAAATCATAAAACAAATTTTCTAGATGCCCTGTGAGGGTATAGGAGAGTTTGTTGGTTTCATTGTAAAGTATTGACAAGCATTTACGCATTTAAGGAACAAAAATGTGAAAATATTTACTTGATTTATACAAATAAAGTTTATTTTCGTAAGTCTTATATTTTTAGAAGAGAAATAATGCTTTTTTAAGTACTTTTTACTTATTTCTTAATAAGAATATTAAAAGTCACTTATAGCTATGATTTTTATACATAAATTGTTGCAAAGATTCCCCTAGTAGTACTCCTTCTTACTTACTTACTTTTTCTACCCATGTTTCCCCTTGAAAACTACCAAGAAAGAGCATTTAATATTCACCTTTCTGCTTATGTGGAAGCACAGCATCCCGAGTCTGGTGATTGAGTAAGTTCTCCGAGGACGAAGATGCGGTTAAATCTGGATGCCCGTGTGGATGTGGCTGTGCATGTGGGCTGTGCTTGTGGCTGTGACTGGGACTAGGACCTGGGACTAGGGACTGGGAATGGGACTGGCAGAGGGAATCCTGGCAATGTAAGTGTTGTGGCCAAGTGTCAAACACCTTGCTGGGATGAAACTTTCGCGAACAGCTGAGAGCAGTGCCTCCGAAAACAAAGCGCGGCGCTAAGAGATTAAAAATCGCTTAAACAAAAGCAACAATGCCGGCCAGAGACAAAAGCAACAGCAAGAAGGAAAAGGGAGGGAAAGGACTAAGCCATATCCTGTGTTTACTGGTAATATGATTTTGATAAGGGAAACTTAACAGGAAAATGAGCAAATAATATTAATAAGGAAAATAAGCTATGTAGGAAGGGTTTTGCCTAACAAGAAGACTTACAAATTTGTTAGAAATGTATAAAACAAAGGAAAAATAAATTTAATAATATATAAACATGAATAAAACTATTTTTTAATGAAATGAGTACCATAAAAATGATTTTAATTAACACAACATTTAATTTAATTCTACAAACGTTTTTTACATAATATTAAAATTACATTTAAACATTTTGTACAATAAACCTTTACAAGAATTAAAAATTTGGTAAAAAACATGTAAAATAAAGAAGTCAAAATATACAAAATTATTTTTTAATCTTTTTTTAAGACTTAGTTTACAGGAATGTTTAGGCAATCACTTACAAAGGCTCTTAAAATGAAGCTGTACCATTATTAATGAAAATTACACATAGAATTAATGCTTACTTTTAAAGCATCATTACTTAGCAAGCATTATTTTATTATCTGTGTTTTTCATTTTTATGTATTCATGTATTATTTATCATCATCAACAGCCGAGTCGATCTAGGCCGTCTGTCCGTCTGTTCGACTGTTCGTCTGTTCGACTGTTCGTCTGTTCGACTGTTCGACTGTTCGACTGTTCGACTGTTAGTCTGTTCGTCTGTTCGTCTGTTCGTCTGTTCGTCTGTTCGTCTGTTCGTCTGTCCGTCTGTCCGTCCGTCCGTCCGTCCGTCCGTCCGTCCGTCCGTCCGTCCATCCATCCGTCCATTCGTCCGTCCATCCGTCCGTCCGTCCATCCGTCCGTCCGTCCGTCCATCCGTCCGTCCATCCGTCCGTCCGTCCATCCATCCATCCATCCATCCGTCCGTCCGTCCATCCATCCGTCCGTTTTAATTTAATTGAAATTAATTTTAAAAAATATTTATTTCTTTGGGACTAAAATTCGCAACTGGTTCTAGCATTAAACTAGTGGTAACCCCGCAGCAATAGAAGAAGATGAAGGTAAAGTGGTGACGTGGTGAAGTGATAATGTAATGACGTGTTCAACTGGTGACTCCCTGCAGACAAGAGATGTAAACCTAACCCTGCTGACCACACCATTGGGTACGTTTCTCTCAGTATAATATTATAGATGTTTATACCCTTGCAGGGTATTATAAATATTATATTATATATAATTAGTCAAAAGTTGGCCTAGGGTCATTGCTGATATATCTTCTTGATCAGCTTCCACAGCCGAGTCGATCTAGCCATGTCCATCTGTCCATCTGTCCGTCCGTCCGTCTGTCCGTTTCTACGCGAACTTAGCTTCCTTTCTTGTTTTCTTTTGCAATTGCACTTATTTGCATTTTGCAGAGGGTTTATTTTGAGTGTCAACTAAAAAGTGACTCACTCTTTGAGTGGTTCTTATAGCTTGCATTCCTTTAGTTCTTAGAGATCAGAGAGCTTTCAAAAATGGCTCAACTTCTCTGCCTGATAAGAGCTTCCCTCCTCCCTTGCATTCGGAGACAAAGAGATAGAGCATTAGGTAGGTAGGAGAGAGATAGAGTATATATAGAGTATATATAGAGTGTAATCTAAGTAACTCTTTGAGTGCTTCTTGATGCTGGAAGGCAGAGAGAGAGAGAGCGATGCAAACGATATTTACAGTTTGACTTAGCCGATGGCCGCAAGAGAGCCCACGCCTGCTCTCCCACTTCAGCTGACAGTGATAGAGCGACGATCTGAGCCCGCTTCTTTGATAACGTTTTCCGCGAAGCACGTGCTCCGCATGCCAGCTCCCTTACAGAGTATCAAACACGGGAAAAGTCAAGCGGGGGGCCATGTAAACAACAAAACGCCGAGGCTAAGGAAAAGCGCAGACGCGCGGATAAAAAGTGAAAATTGTGTGGCCAAAGGCTGGGGCACGCCAGCAGGCCGGATAAAGCGGCGATAAAGCGTACGGATAGCGGGCAGCCGGATAACGGCGCCAGCTGGGAACACTCCGGAGAGTCCGGACTCCGGAGCCACCCGAGGCCGTGGCCGAGCGCCGAAACGAAGCGCCGCCATGGCCACTGCCACTGCCGAAATATCCGCCAACATCAGGCAGAGGAAACTTTTTCGAATAAAACCAAAGAAATTTGTTTGTTTTGATTCAGTCGTTGCGGGTTTTTTAAGGCGAACACACTGGAGCCCTGGAAAAGAGCAAAAACCGAAAGGGAACCCCAAAACCGAGAAAATCGAGAAACCAAATTCCGGAAAGACGTTTTTTGAAAATGAAAAAAACAAGAAAAATTCAACAAGAATAAATAAAAAATAACACGAGCCAAACACAAATGTGCAAAAACATTTTATTTGTGGCCTAAAAACAACACACGAAAAATTCGAAAAGAAAACACAAGTAATTCAAACCAAACATTTTTTTCAACATTTTTGTTTCTGTGCTGTGTGACCGATAATTAAAAAACAAATTGCCGGAACGCCAAGAATTTATTCAGGTAAATAAAGTCTTTGTTTTTACGTGTTTTTAGCTTAAGAAAAAAGAAATAGAAAAGAAAAGCGCGGAGGGGAGAAACTTGGGAGAAAATTGTTGCCGCAATCCAAACTGACAGCCAAACAATGGCAAATATTTATCGCTGGGCCCTCGGCGGCATAAACAAGCGCAAGTTCCCCGAAAATTCCTTATGTGAAAATGAAATCAAAACACAATGTTTTCCCTTTTTGTGCTGTTTTCTTTTTGGCCGGCAAATGAATCTCCGGCCATTTATCACCAGTGTCCTGCAGGTCCTGCAAATCAGATGGAATTAATGCCATAGATTATGATAAAATCTCTGCCGGCCGAATGGTTCAACACAATAGTTTTGGCAATTTTCCAACAACTTTTTGGTCAACAAATTGATATCTAAACAGAGAGCGAATTTTAAAAAATGGTGAAATATTTTTTAAGCACTTTCATAGTTTTTTGTGATTCCTATCAAAGTCGAAAGTTCTTGCACAAAAAACAGCTTAAAGTTGAATAAAATGGAGAAAACAAAAGATGAAAGAATACTATAAAAGTGTAGAACAAAAATTGATATGAAAAAAAGCATAAAGACTAGAAAACTTCGACTTGGAAACTTTTCCGGCAGTAAACTTGCACTTTGTCTTGACTTTACATTGAGTTTTGAGCTTGAGTCCTTCGGCAACAGGAAGTCTTCTCGTGAACGAAGAAAAACTGAAAACTAAAAGATAAGAAACAGACAACAGGACACAGTAAATGCGCAGAACATATTTTATAAAATTTGTTATGACCGATTTCTTGATATTTTCAACAAAATCCCGAGCTTCTTGGTTAAATATTTATGTTTTTTTCAAGTGCCAGTGAAGGTTGTCGATCAAAACTAAGCTTTAAACTAAAATCTGTAGTGATTTAAAATTAGTTTAAAACGTGATTACAACTAATAAACTATTTAAAAATGATTTCTATCTAAATAAATGTATTAATAAGAAAATAAATATAAAACCAAGTGCTGACAGTGTCCTGTCATTGTTTATGACACTCTCTAGACTTCTTTGTCGCTTTGTAAGTTTTCGAAAGTGCGCTTTTCATATGACAGGCTGCCCTGGCAATTTCCTGAGCCATTTTCCACTTTCCTCGCATCGATTTTTGAGTCGGACAACTGGCAATTATCAGAGACGCAGACTCCGCCGCGCTGGAGTCAGAAACCTATTAAAATTATATTTAATGCACTTAGCCAGCGAATGCGATTAGACAGCGGCAGCAAGGGAAAGCTGGAAAAAGCAGGGGAAAATTGGAAAATTGCTGCACTAACAATGAATTCATTTGACTAGTCAGCAAAATACTGGCAGTGCTTTCGATTGCCATTACCAATTCGCACATTGCTGCACCCACTCATTGGGCGTTAATGAAAAGAGCCTGGCTTTTAGCCAAAAAAAAAAAAAAAGAAATAAAATTTAATGTCTAGCACTTAATTAGTGACTTTGGTACTTGAACAGGGAGTGTAATTAAAATTTGCAGCTAGAAAATAGGTATTTTTTAGCATTAAAAATAAATGAAATTACTTAATGCAAGCATACAGGACATGAAGAAAGTAAATTACTTGGATTTACTTATATATATTAATAAAAAAACATTTATTTAAAGCATTACTGATTTAGTTCATATAAAAAAATTAATTTAAAAAATTAGCGAGATAGAATAGATAACTTTTTATAGGGAAATATTTAAGTTAACTTTGATTAGCTAAGACATTTATTACAAAAACAAATTAGAATATTTATATATTTTAATATATGGCTTAAATTATTATTAAAAATACTAAAGTTAATTGAAATAGTGTATAAAAAAAGGCAAGTAAATTTAAGTTTAGACATTTGTTAAATACAAATGACAATATCAAATATAAAACAATAAATAAATATCATTTATCTACAATTATTATTTATGTTTACAACAACTAGCAAGTCAAAATATCAAATACATTAAGTATAGAAACTGCACTCCAACTGCCTCGCCTCTCAACACTCAACCAATAATGTTTAATAACATTTACAATTTTAAACCCAACACAAAAAAAAGTGCTTTAGCCCGGGGCTTAAAATTAATTTTAAAACACATTTTAATGGCGTATTTGGCCAAGGCAAATGCTGTCGCTGTCATCGAAACGCAACTGCCAGCGGGCTGGGTCCCTGGCTCCTTTGTTAATTATATATTTAAGGAGCATGAGCATTTTTTCCACATAATTAAGCCGACATAAAATCGATTTCCACTGATGCTGCACCCAAAAAGCGGGGCTTATCAGCCACTGACACACCGCATACGGTGTGGGCTCACTCCGGATAAATATATATATATATATATATATATACTGTATATGACATGGAAAACCTTTTGAGTCTTGACCTGCGGACAAAACAAAGACCAAGTGCGGTTTGTTACAAAGGAAAAATACGAAAAAAGCTCAACAAATCGGGCCAAAGTGCAATGTCGGGAAGCCAATGGGCCAAAACCCTTTTTTTTCTGGCCCGGACACCGGACACCGGCTTCATGCGCAAATTATTGAAAGAAAAACATTAAGAGGCCTCTGTGCGGTCGGTCAGTTGGCTTATTTGCCATTTGCCGTTGGCCACTTTCTGTTTCTTTTTTTTTTTTTTGGTTGCCAAAATTTGTACGCAGTCGAGCGGCAAACAAACAAAGCTCCCTGTGATCCCGTGGCTTTTGCCTGGCTTTTCCCGCCGACTTTTCCCTCCACTTAATGGCACCTGTGGCTCCTGCTAATCATGATTTTAATGACTCCTTGCCCCGGTTGTTTATGAGTGCCGGTGAAAGGTTTATCAAGCATCGCTGACCCCGACAAAAAAAAAGGTTACAATTAATTTTTTAAATGCTTTACAGCCTAAAGTTTGTCTTTGCCTTGTTTTTCTTTACGGCGAATTTTCCTTGACTTTTCTGGGATTGAGTGTTTAGGGAGAGAGGTTATTTTCTGGGATTTTCCCAAGAGTTATTCCACTATTATGTGGGAGATAATCTCTCTGTAAGAAGGGGGAATTTTTTAAAAGGTTTTCTGTGTGCGATTTATGCCTCAGGGAATTTATTAGTCTTTTATATTCGTGTTCTTACTTACTTAAACAAAGATTAGTTATATTTCTGCAGTTGAATATATAAAATATATTCCAAACTCAAGAATTTGCAGAGTTTAAAAAGAAGTCCTTGAAGTTTGAGTAACTTTTAGGTATTCGCCTCAGGTTAATTTCAACTTTTGCGTAAACAAGTTCCCCTTGGTCTGAAAATTGTTTGCACAACAGATGGACAGCTTAAGTATTTAACATTTTCCCTTTTTTTTTGTTTTTATTCTTTTTTCATTGTGTCAACCACTAATTTATTTAATTTAAAAAAAAAGGGGGCCCCGGCAATCCAAAAGACAAACCCAAAAAACTCAATCAAAATCAAGTTTGTGATCTCATTACCAATCAATGTCCGTGGTAACACTAGACCCTGGCCGGGGCCTGGCCTTGGGTAATATAATCGCCCAAATTTAATTCCTCAACAAACACCGAACCGAAAGGCAATATGTAATTTCAATAATTTATTTTGCCATGGGTATAGTTTTCTTTCTTTTCGAGGGAGTGCGTGTGCGTGTGCCTTGGTATTTTTATGTTTTCTTTTTTGTATTTCGATGGGCAGGCAGGCAGGCAGGCAGGCAGGAAGAAGAGCCTGTGGGCCCCATCAATATTGGCACAACACGTTGTTTGCCTACACTCACACACATACCGCACAAGGACACGCAGGACTATGCAAACGAGGCTGGCCAAAGATGAAATATGTTAAACCGACAACATATTGAATTTGGATTTAGTGTCGCCAAAAAACTGAGCAGCGCGTGCAGAGTTTCTGGGTAAACACAACAACGATGCTGTCATAGAGTGCCTCTAAGTCGTAGGTCCTGGCTAGGGATCCTGGATCCTTAATTTCCCGCAGCCAGAAACCTGCCAGGTTCATTGACATCAAAGTCGTGCGAGGTGTGAGGTCAGAGCAGGCAGCCAGGATATGTGCTTCCCAAAAATAAATACCAGGAAATGCGGCAAACTTGGGTTCCTTCTTTTTAGAAGCTAATTATAACGCTCAGATGCACGGGGAGAATTAGGAGTATTTATTGATAGATTTGTAGCAGTTTTAAAAGGCTAAATCGATTTATTTAGAAGCCTAAGAGCTTTCTTTATAAACTGAGACAATTTCTCCAGTTTAATTTGGTTAATTTCTTAAGAAATTACTGCATAAATTGGCACACATTCTTCTTAAAAGGAAAAGATAATGCGGCAAACTTGGGTTCCTTCTTTAAGAAGCTAATTATAACGCTCAGCTGCACAGGGAGAGTTAGGAGTATTTTTTTTATACATTTGTAGCAGTTTTAAAATGATAAATCGATTTATTTAGCAGCCTAAGAGCTTCCTTTATAAACTGAGACAATTTCTCCAGTTGTATTTGTTTAATTTCTTAAGAAATCACTGCAGTAATTGGCACACATTCTCATTGGTAAAAACCCCTAAATATTCAATTTTAAATGAAATCTTAAAACAGTTATTATTCAGTGCTGCCCACAGAGCATACATCCTTAAAGATACGCAGAGTAGCAATCATTGCACGGCTCACCAAAGGCCAATGAAAAGAAAACATCAGCCAAGTGAAAAACTGGCTCGCTTTCACCGCTTTTCCTTTTGATGAAACAATGCCCCGGAAAGCGGGGGAAAGCGAGCGCGGAAAAGCGAAGGGATTCCGGGACAGGAAGCCCTAAGATCCCAGGGTCCTTTGGGGCCTGAGCCTGCATCCTGCGCCGTGTGGTTTCGCAACAGGTTGGGATTCAGATTGGGGAAAGCGTTGCGGTTTTTTCCTATGTGAAAAAAGAAAACAAAGAAAATCCAGTCAGGCCAAGGACTTGAAAAGAAAATCCTAACTGAGTTAAGAATTCAAGTTAAAGCATGCAGAGTGTTTATTTCAAAGTCCAACGCTATTTTGCCATTTAAATTTCATAGACATTAAATTGTAAATGCATTTTCATTGAATTTCTTGGTGATTTTATTATTTGTATTCAATTTCAGGCCAACTGCTTTGTGCCAAAGCCACAGAAACAAGTGAAAAGGTAAGTAAATACAGATTTACATATTAGATTAAATGTCTCTTTTGTGAAAGAAAATTAAATTTGGTATTCATTAGTGAGTTTCTCTGGCATTTCACACATAATCTTTGGCCTGTGACGACAGGTTCATCTTTGAGATTTGCTGCCAGTTACAGTTGCCACAATAAAACTCAAGCCTGGCAGGACTTTAATTAATTAATGAGTGCAGACATGTGGAAAATGCAATGCAAATGCAATGGGGATATCTGAGCAGAGGCATTCGCAACTACATAGGTGCTCCCAATTATTGAGAGATCGAAATGAACTTTGAATTTAATTCCTTGCCACATAAATTCTTCATTTATGGACTCCCCGGCGTATACTTGATTTATGGCCATAAACATTGCGAGTATTTATATGCACTTGGGGACTATAATTCATATTTTGTTGGAGGCATCTAATTAGCACATCATTTAAAAGGTACTTTTAGGCGAATCCCGCATCTCTGGCTCTGAATAACCACATTACGCATACGCACGGTGTGCCCATGACGAGCGAAATTAATTGAATCAGCAATCGAATTAATCAATGTGCAGAAAAGATAAAACAAGAAGCGAACAGAAAGAGAAATTAATGGGGGGAATTTTTTTTTCTACCGCAACCACAAAAAAAAAAAAGAGAGGTGTTTGTGGCTTGGCCAGGCAGTGCCAATCCATCACTTTTATTTAATCATTTACTTAATCAAATTACTGATTATGCAAGCGACCTGGATGCGTGGTAGGAAAAAAAGCTACGCACGAGGGTATAATAAAGTGATTTTTGGTTGTTTATTTTCCATCAATTTTCTACTATTTTCCAGCTAAAGGTATTAACATTTTTTTCTTTATTAAAAAGTAACTAGGAAAAAATAGAGTGATAAGTTTGTGGCTGTATTAAAATAATAATAATGCTAATTCAGGTTTAATTGACATTACCTTACAGTTTGTGAATTATATATAAGCTCATATAAACAAATGTAAATTTTGTACTTAAAAAGCCTTTGGGAGAATTGGAAGATTTGTAACTTTCAAGGATATTTTGTAAGCTGACCCTTTTCCATGTCTTTCTTTATTTTCTTGTTATTTTTTTCCCCATTTGCCTGGGGCAACTTCTGGATTTTGCCGTTTGATTATGATGTTTTCAGCTTGTAATCTTTAATATAAAATAATAAAAGGGACACATGTGTGTGAGTGCGAACACAATCAATCGTATTTCCGTTGACTTTGTTTTTGTTGTTGCTGCCAATAAATTCCTGTCACCGTAAAATGCGTATTAATTGCCATAGTTTATGGTCACCCATAACCCATAACGCATAACGCATAACTCCCTCTGAATTCCACAATTTGACATGAATGCAGTTGGCCGTAACCCTTCTAACTCTTATTACCCCTCGAAATGCCCCCCAAATGGCCATGTTTTGATGGCGGACGTCAACAGTTTGTGATTTATTGATATTTTGTCTGATTTATGTGGTGGCTATGCCCAGTCCTTTGGTCATGGTGTTTACCCATAAATTTCATTGCGCTTCTCTCTTTGGGGGAGTTTATCAGCCCAGTACTAAGGTCCTGTTGACACTGAGTAGTCCTTGTTCGGGGCGACATTAATTGAATGTGCCAGGGGATTTGCCAAGTCGAGCTATTTAGGCATTTACTGGCCGTAGGGAAGCACTACTTTGAGCTCTTAGCTAGCGATGGGTGAGATATCGATGGTTGAGATATAGAAAATTAATTGGTTATATCAAAGTAAATTGATTTTAAGTTGGTAAACAGCAAGGGAAATCAATTTGAGAATGTATTTAATATTATAAAGATAGTTAAGATATTTATGTATTTTTTAG
>JAEIIH010016089.1:0-12806 GCA_018904745.1 Drosophila orosa | reverse complement strand
AAACCGAATCATTGAGAATGGCGAAAGGCCAGATGCAGGAGGGCAAGACCACCACCCCACCAGCCGACAAGCAGCAAGCCGGACCTTTGCGCGTGCGCCCCTCTGCATCTCACACCATCCAGGCCAAAGTCTGTAGCCAATCGTTACACTTTATAGGCATTATATAGGCGGTATACAGTGGCGGATCAAAGAGGGTCTTTTGGATTCGCAACGAAGAAATAACTAGAAACTATATACACGATGTATTCTATGATATGTACACATATCTAAAAACTTCTATATAAAAAAGGGTGAAACACAATTTAATTCTTATCTAAAATAAACCTGATCATGATCTTAATATAGTTTTCAATTACTTTATTAAAATAAAGTCTATTATTGTATTTCCAACCCGGAACTTATTTAAGACCCCCCCGCATATAAATTGTGGAAATGCCACTGATAATAAAAGTCTAGGTTATGCGTTGGAATAAAGTCCCGCAGTGGATGATAATGCAGATTCTGATCGGAATTAGCATTTTGACGTGTGACTTTTGTTTAGCGACAATGTCGCAATTTGTGCGAGCGGAGAAAATTCTGCCAAGGAAAGGTGTAAGCGTTAGTGTTGTGTGCGTGTAAATGTCACAAGTCAACAGAAAACAGAAGCAGAAGGCAACAACAAACGATAACAAAGATGGCAACAAGGCAACTTGCTTGCGCCTCGTCATTCACAATAGACGGAAGTGTATTTCGCACACACATAATCTACACCAGGGACACGTGCGCTTTCACTCGCACCAACACCAACGTACAGACCCGTACTATGCGGCATCTCGCTTTTACATCAATCTTTGTCGAATGTAGATTTTTTTTTTTGCTTCCTGGTCTCTCGGGCGTCGAGCGCAATTTGCTTTACGTTTTAGCACTTGTCGTACGTATTTACGCTAAACAAAGGCGGTCAAGATATTAGCACTAAATAGCTAAGCACTCGTACTAGATACGATGGTTGAGATGAATCAATGCGTACTAAAAGATATTTTCAAAACGAAATCTAACAAAGAACGAGTCATCAGAGGGGTGGTGACCGTGAAGTTTTCCAAGGATCGCTCAGACACGGATTTGGCGCCCAGCAAGGACTTTTTCGAAAATATTAGGAAGTTTATAAATTTTAAACGATTTGAAATAAAAATACCTTTTTCAATAATAAGCTTCTTGTAAAGTAAATATGTATACATATTTACACAACTTTTCGAAAACGGATACAAATGTTTGAAGACTGTGTGACGTTTTAGGACATTTTTAAACGAAAATCCAAGTTAGAACAGGCTTAAAAGTTTTATTTATAAATAATATAAAAACGTAAAATTATATTAAAGAAGATTTTTGAAACGTCATCTACCAAATTCAGATTACTTTCTGTCACGAATAACCCGTATCGTAACTGTAAACTGCTTAAGAGATTAAAAATCCTAAAGCTATTATTTTGATCGCAACTGTACCCTCGTACAACCATAAAATTCCTTTTGTGTTTTAGCTCACATTTAGCACACATAATTTCATGAAATAAATTGTTTAGTAATCGGTTTTTTTTTTCTCGCGACAAAGTTCGAGAAATATTTCTTTTTGCGCAGATTGCGACGCTGCGCAAACAGCTGAATGATTCATAACGGTAAACTTACGGCGCGCACACACACACTCACAAAACACACACGGATATGAGAGTTGGAAAGAGACAGAGAGAGAGAGAGAGCCATAGATAAAGAGAGAGGGGAAAAAAACTTAATTTGTTTTTAGTTCAGTTTTGCGTGTGGTTTGCTTGTTTTATTTGTCTTGTGTTTTTTTAGTGTTGTTTAGTTGTTTGCTTTTGTTGTTTGCGCCACACTCTGCGTCAATTTTTAGACGCAACACATTTTGGTCTATTTTTAGAACTTGTTTTTTACGCCACGCTGCTTTTTTTACGCACTTTCGCACAAACACACACTCTAGCTTTAGGTGTTATTCCAATTATTTTCCGTTATTGCTTGGAAATTGGGAATTTTTAAACATTCGTTTTTGGTTGTAGACCAAGTTTTGGTTTTCCCCATGCATTTGGTCGGTGCGGCCTCGTTGTATTTTTAAGTAGCACAGTTTTGGGGGATTTCCTTGGAAGTCTGTGGTTTTTTATTCGCTTTTTCTTATTATTTCTCTTTTTTTTTTGTGTGTTTACTGATTGCGTTTATAGATTTTGTTGGTCTTTTGTTTTTCGCTAAAAATTCATTTGCATGTCCCGGGAGCTTTGATTTGCTGTTTGATTCCCGGGAAAGGTGAGTTGGGATTTTTATCAGGAACTTTGAAATGTCAACGTATTTTTTTTATTGTCTTGTAAAGTGAATCACGCGAAATTGCTTAGATAGCTGGTTTTTTATAGGAAGTTTATTTTTAAATCGGTTTTTGTGTGTTTACGGAGTTAAATGTGTTTTCTTTACACTTTTTGCGTTTTATTTTTAATATGACTTTGTTAACTTCTTAATATTGAACCATTAAATCAAGAATTTATCTATCTTAAATATTTTTTAATATAACCTTTTTTTTATTTGTTTAATCATTACATAAAAATGATTTAGTTTTTGGTTTCAGATTTTCCTTTGAAGTTTTAATTATGGGTTTTTAATAGCTTTTTATTGTAAAAAAGAATACAGTTTTTAAATAAACATTTTAATTTCACAGTCTTTGCTTTTATATTGCCCGATTTATTTTACAAACTTCTTTCATCAGACATCACACCATTTTGAATTCGTTAAAAAACGCTGCCAAAATAACAACGGTCTGAATCAGAAAACGTTGAATTTGCATAAAATCCATGTTATCCACAATTTAGTTTGTTTTCGCCTTTTGTCATTTTTTTGAATAAAGAAGAAGACGAAGGCGGAGAGGCCGAAACAAATTAAACAACGCAAAAAGTAAACAACATCCAAAAACGAAATTGAGCACAGAAACTTAAAAATACATTTCAAGGCGCGCGGCGGGCATGAAATAAAAAACAATTTACAATCGCTCACACACACAACACACACATACCACATGTTATAACGCGTATTGAAATAATTTGTAAAAAACACATTTTTGTGAAATATTTGTTTGTTTGCGCAGTAGTTCTGGTTAACGCGTGGTTTTTGAAAACCACTATTTGTGTAATATTTGTTTGCTTTGTGTTTAGTTATTGCTTTGAACATTTGTTCATTTCACAATAAGAAACCTTTTTGTTTTCGTAATTCTTTGGGGTTTCACAGGAGAGTGTTTTTAAAGGATTTTTTTTTAAATATGTGCTGTAACTTTCGTGGATATTTTTGTTAAGTATAGCATTTTAGAAAAATCTAAAAGAGTTCACCTTTATAGTATTTATTTGTGTTTATATAGCCAGTTCTTTAGTCTATATTTATTTATTTATATTCACACCTTTAAATAATATTATCCTTTCAAATGTTATATTCCATTCGCACGCAGTTTGAAAATAAATTAAATTTTTATTATCACTTTAAGTATTTACTTTTTCTTTCGTATTTTATTCGAAAACAATTTAAGGAAACACTCTTTTTATTCACAGCTTGGTTTTAATTGAAATTTCCCATGTTCCTGTTTTATATTTTATTTTGATTCTTTCAGTTTCCGTAGATTTAAGATATTAGTTTGCTTCTGACATTTGCAATTCCGTTATTTGTTTAACAAACAATGAAGAAGAGAGAGAAGGAATAGGAGGATGTGGGCCAAAACAAACATCTCTCTCGCACACAAACACACACACACATAGGCAAACTATTTACCGCTATTTCGGAGGCGCTGTTGCGCTTTTACACTGCTCCGTATTCCGTATTCCGTTACGCGCGCAATTGGTACTATAGCTTCACCGTTATTCGTATTACAACCGCTCGCAAGCACCGTCTGCTAGCGTCTGCGTCTGTTTCCCGACAAACACTGACAAACCTATTGGCATCGATTTGTAAACGCACCGACTGCGACTGAGGCAGCACGGCATCGCACAGTGGGGTAAATGACCCCAAAAGGTGGGCAAATTTTGAAGGGAGATTTATTTGTTCTTTTATTTATAATTAAATTGTGACTTTTGTTCTCAAGTTATAGTTTTTATTTCATATACAAATATGACTATATGTTCAAAAATAATAACATTTTTTAAGTAAATTCCCAAGACAAAAAATATATTACCGTTGACAACGGACAAATTTAAGAAGAAAAGAGAAATATGAACTCTTAAGAACAATTTTATGTATTTAAAAATAATAATCACAATTTCGTTTTCTCAATTAATCACCACTTTTAGGCTGCCAATACCCCACTGTGCCTTGGCTGTGGCGTCGACAGTGTCGCTGACAGTGACGCTGACCGAGGCGCTGGCAGCGCATTGAAATGAGCACAACACACAGCGGCGACGGCAGCGGCAGTGGCAGCGGCAGAAGCAGAGTAAACAGTTGTTTCGTGGAAAAACAAAACGAACATCGTAATGAAGTTCTCTTTGGCCTGTTGTGAAATTCTACGGTGCTTTGTCATGCTTAAAGCAACAACAAAGGAGCCCGCTAGGCGGAGGGGGTGTGGGGCTGGGTGGGTTGCCAGGGCGGCGAGCGGGAGGCGGCAGAGTTGGTGAGATTGAGAAAGAGAGAGAGAGTGCGCGCCAAAAACAAAAAACAAAAGCAGACGTACAATGGCGGTCAAAAAAGTAGCTTTAAGATTCGAGATGTATATTAACTGTAACCATGTTAAGATACATCTTGAATCTTAGAGCTACTTAGACCTTTCAGTTGTATTTATTGTAAATAATAATAATTTAATAATAAAATTTGACGATTTCATATGCAAATTTGTAAGTAGATAATTAATAATGACGATTTAGCAGACCCTTCCATTAAATAGCAAACACAATTGTTATAAGTTCCCCGATTTCTTTTTGTATTCCTCTTTTTCCTTGGCATCTTTGGCGACCTCTGCTGTATGAAGGCTGACTGCGATGCCGGCGTCGACAGCGCAGTTGTTTTGATAAAGAGAAAAAGAAACACGGCAGCAACAACAACAAAAAACGGGTGGTGATTCGATGGAGAAGGGGGATGTAGAGAAGGAGTGACAAAGAGGGAATGAGAGACACAGAGGGGGAGACCGCTTCTTGGGCCCGCACACACACACCAACACACACGAGCAGCCGAGTCAAACAAACAAATAAAATGTGAAGCAGAAATGGCAAAAAATTAAACAAACAAGTAGACAGGAGCGGTTCAGGCGCAAAAACCGAGTTGAACGAACGGAGGTCGTCACAAAAGGCGAAAAAAAACCGCCGAAAAAAAAACCATAATAATCAAAAGCGGCTTCGCGCCAAAAACGAAACCAAAACGATATTTGTACTACGTCGTAGTAAAATTCCTAAGGCAAAAAGCAAAAAATGAAAGAAATTGAAATGCTTTTACTCTGATTATAGGACAAAAAGGTTCATTCACGGCCGGCAAATAAAATACAGTCAAGAATTTGACAATGATTTTTGCGATTGCAAAGCTTAATTAACTGTCCTGAAGAACTCAATTTTTTACTAAGAGGATGGTTGTATTTATGATGATTTTTCAAATCATTGAGGGAAGAATCATTATAAAAATTTTGCATTTATAATATTTAGTATTGAATTATTAATATTTAGTATATTTTATGAATGTATGTACATATGTTGTACATGTTTTTAGACCCTTGCAGTTTGCAACGCAGTGAAGGAGTTATTTCCGACCCTACAAAGCAGCGGAGGGGACTAGATTTAAATATTTGAGCAGCAGCTCGGCCAGCTGCCTCCGAAAAGAGATAATGTCTGTCCGTCCGTTTGTCCGATTATACGCAAAGTAGTCCCTCAGATTTTAAGCTACTTATCTGAATGAAACTTTCCAGATAGTTTTCAATATATTCTCACTAGTATATAAGTCGGAACAGGCCGGATCGGACTACTCTATCAAATACATACATATGTAGCTGCGATAGGAAAGACCAGAATATTGTAAGAAAAAAAACTATAACTTTGTCAGTTTCAAACATACTTTCATTTAATTTGAGCCATGCCCATTATGTTTTTTTCTAAAACTTTGGTTTTAATCTCCTGTTACTTTTTCTTTTAATTTTCAAAAATGGATCAATTCTTAATTATCAAACCTCGGTGTACCGAAGTTAGTTTCCTTTCTTGTTAATATTTAATATTATTGAATAACTATACATACATATTTACATACGCATATAATAATAAATTTAAAAATAAGTTAAATTATATTTTACGTAAAAATATTGTACTTATGTACATACATAAGAAATTCACAGATATATCTTTTTTCCACTTGACTCAAAGTTCAAAATATTTCCTGCTTTTCTATATCGCTGCTTTCCTTCTGTTTCTGTTTCGGTTTCTATTTATTTTTGTTTAGTTTTGTTTGCTCGTTAGCCAAGTGGGGGCGGGTACAGTAGGGGCAGGTGCTCTCCTATCGCTTTCTCGCTCTCACTCGCAGTCGTCGTTGTAGTCCCTCCCTCGCACCCGCACTCCTGGCGACTGCTGCTGCTGCTTGTTGTTTGTTTGTTTTTCGTGGCGTGTTTTAGTGTTGTTTTTGTGCTTGGTGCGTAGTTTTTACGTTCGTCATCGTTCGCTTGGTATTTCCGTCTTCTGCCAGCGTCGCTGCCTACGCTCTGCTGCAGCGCGGCCGAAATGGTTTGCCTTGAGTTGTATTTGTAGTTGTATTTCTAGTTGTAGTTGTACTATATATTTGTTTTCTTGCCTTGCAGCCGGATTGCAGTTGTGCACGGAAAATAATAATTTATTGCAAGATTGGTAATATTAAGAACGAAGATCTTAATAATAAATAATAAGAGACAGATGAATTTGTTCAGAAATTTTATAAAATGCTGGCTAGGATTTGATCAGAAATTTCTTAAAGTGCTGGCTGGGTTCTTGACTCTCCCTCTGTGCTTTTGTTTTTGGCTCGCTGCTTTCCTCGCCGCCGCTACTCTGCCAAAGTCACCGCTTCTGCCGCAGCCTCTGTCAAAGTGCAATGGTTTTTTGGTGGCAATGTGGGCGGCGGCGTACTTTTTGCCTTTGTTTTTATTCTTGTTGTTTTTCTCTCGTGCGCAAGTTCTCTGTTCACGTGCGAATTGTTCCCTCTTTTCCTTCTCCACCCCTCCTTTATTTCTTACATTTGCTAAGCCATTGTCTTGCTTTCTCTGTTGCGCTTTCTGTATTAGTTTTGCGTTCTTGGGCGAATTTGTTGTTCCGTTACTTCTTGGCGCGCACTGTGGAATGCAAGGAGCGGATTGCGGAAATAAAGGTGCAGGCAAAGGATTATAAAACAAGAATGGAAGCCAGTTCGGGAAACCGAAATTTGTATACCCTTGCATCATTAAAATCGATCATAACTTAGTCAAAAATGCATTAATTTGGGAAGCATTTCTGCATCCGTTTTTTGAAGTTATTAAATCTGCATACTGAATTTAAATTAATAAAATAATTTAATTTTTTCGAAATTTTTTATAAAATTTGAAAACTGTTTTTATTCTTCTCGGATATGTCTAGATCGGTTCGACTGTTGATGCCGATCAAGAATATACATATGCTTATGATTTATAGGGTCGGAAATGAAATCTTCACTGCATTTCAAGCTTCTGACTGAAATTATAATACCCTTCAAGGTATTAAATGCTAAGTGTTTTTCATAAATTGGCAATCTACTCAAGTGGTAGTTATGGTTCTGAAGATAATCATGACTGCTTATATTACCTAGAACATCAAATATTAAATATTATAAGTACACAAGGGTATTTGCTTAATTCAGTAAATAAGGAATTTATATTTAGAAACCTACTAAATCTCGAAAAATATGCAAGTCATAGCCTTAAGATTTGCTATGTAGATTTGCTATAAATATAAACTAAATTAAACGTAATACAACTAAAATAAACAATTAAATATTGTATCTAAACAAAGCTTTCGTTCCAATCTAATCAGAAATTAGTCACCAGCCTGAATGAGCTCTACAAAAAATCTCAAATATCATCCTAGAATTTTCGAACTGTAACCCATAATAATGATAGCGTGTGTCGTTCCACCCACCGTTGATTAACTTTATTTGGTCAATCAATGCGTAATGTGTGCCATTATTTAATCTCCCCTCACTGTATATATACACCGAAATAAAATGCAAAGTCATCATTTGCAGGGCACATTTTAATCGATGCGACCCACTGTGAAGGCCGCATGAGAAATGCTAATTAGTACAAATTCGTTTGTCACAATTTGACAGAGAAGCAAGACTCTATTCCATCTTTTTTTTTTGCGAGTAATCAAATAAGAAAGTTCGACAGGGCGCAGGGTGTGGGTATTAGTCTCCTGGTGGTGGTGTTGGGGATGGGGTAGCTAGTGGGGGTGGCTCGCTGCCGCTGCTGCTACATCTGCCAACGTCGACGGCGACGCCGCAAACAAACACTTGTTTGCACAGGAGAACACACGAAGAGCGGCGTCAGGCAATGTAATCTCTCTCAAAGAGAGGGCGAGAGAACAATTTGAGAGAGAGCAAGCGCAAAGGCAGAATGTATTCGTGTACACTCAGCGAAATTGGTTTGTATTTTTAAGAATATTATTAATTTGTTGGGAATCAATAAATATAAATATGATTTTACAATTACATTTTTAAGGCAACAAAGTAATTGTTGCTATTATTGAACACCTATTTAAATTATTAAATTCTTTTATTTCACCTTTACATTTTATTAAAACAGCTATTATTTTTCTCAGTATACTTGACTTTGTTTGTGAGTGAATTCACTCACAACTAGGAAGCAATTTCACTTGTTTACAATGTTTGTGCGTAGGAGGGGATTGCGAAAAGAGAAAGAGAGCAGCAGAATTATGTATGTCCCTGAATACCAGAAATTAAGTTGTGTTGTGTCTTGACCCCCCCTAAAACTCTTAGCCTCGCCCCCACCCCATGGCCCCACATCAGTCGACGTTGAAGTCGACGCCGGCAGCAGCGCGACTGAAGGTCATTATACATTTCGCATGTTGCTGTTCTCTTCTAATTCTTTAGCTTGAAAAGTATCTTTATCTTTTAGGTCTATTTTCTTTAAAAATATATCTAAAATAAAGTGTTTTCCAAATATTGCGCATTACTTCTTTATGCTCTAAAATAGGCAATCATTTTTTATAAATCCTCTTTTTGAATAAATAACAATATTTAAAGGTAAAAAACTAGATCGAATGATTTTGAGCATTGCATTAATTCCGACTTGTTTTATAATTTTTTTTTTCGGGGCTCTCTTCTTTTATTGTTTATTGTTGTTTTTGGACTTCGGCTGCGGAATTGTGTAAACAGCGGCGGCAGAGACGTCGCCAGCAGCAACAACAACAATACAAGGCAACGCAGGCATAAGAGTAAACAAAAGTATTTTCCTTTTTGTTTTTCGCATTTTGCAGAGACAATGCAAGAAAGTTGGGAGCTGAGAAAAGTGGGAGGGGGGAGGGCTTGCAAAAGAAGCAGTGGAAGGAGGAGATGTTCAGGGGGTGTGATGGGGCAGAGGAACGGAAAGCAAAGTTAATGAAGATGAGCCTGATGAGTTTTGTTGCTCTTCTTGTTTTGTTTTCGGCCGCCTTTTGTTGTCGAGAGCTTCCATTGCAAAAAAAAAATATGCAAAACAGCAACAATAACAATAAGACACTAAAAACAAACAGCAACAAAAAATATGTAGGTACAGTGGCGGTAAAACAATTACAACCGGGTGAATCAGAGTGTTGTTTTCTAGTTCAAAATAGTGCTAGCAAAATATCGGAGCACTGTCGATACTATCGACGCTGGGAACTATTTATAAAAAAATATAAAGATATTTTTTTTTTGCACTATCGATGTTTTTTTAAGAGCATGAATTTGAACTTTGAAATATAAACTAATGCATATCTGCTTGAGGAGAAATCCTATCTTAGTAATCAGAACTCGCTGCTCGTTTTTACACATCATTTTAAGCGATTATCATTAGTTTTACTCTAAAACACTTTGGGAATTATAGTGTCAACGTTTGTAAACAAGTTTTCTGCATACGAAAGGCCTTAAAAATTGCTTAAAATTATTTTTTTAAGTGATCTGTATGATAACATTAATGTTTATGTTAGTAAATTAACTATAGTATATATTTTACTACTTATTATAGACAACTATATATATTTAACAAGTGGTTTTATTTTGTATTACTTGTAATCCCTATTATTTTAACCTTGATTGTCTGCACATAAATACGTTTGCATGCAAGGCAGCGAAGTACGCAAATAGAAGCAATGAACTTAATTAGTTGTTGTTACTGTAGCTGTCTCTTTCCTTGTCGCTGCAGAATCGCTTTGGTGTGAGGTGGAGAGAAGAAGACAGAGAGTGAAGGAGTGCTGCGTTTGCGTAGCTCCAATAAATTGGATCTTTGGCACAGGTGTTGAAATTTAATTAACATTAAGATTTATATGAAGCATTTTATTAACTTTTATTTTGCAACATTATTAAACCTCATACCTTTTCAATTTTAAATAATTAGGAATATAAGCTGGAAGTTGAAGGACGATCATCAGTAAAAAGTACTACGAATCTTGTAAGAATAACCAAAACAACTGTATTCTAAAGCCAGAATATTCTTACATTGTCATTGTATTAACAAAAATTCCAAATTAAAAAAATATTTTAATATATTAGATGCAAGTGCTTAGGAATTATCCCAATGGCTTTGTTTTGGCTTTTATTGCCGCCACCGCCAAGAAAATAAATCGCAAAGCTTGGCAAAACTTCAAGCGGAAGTAAACAAATTTTTCTTGCTTTTCCTCTTTGTTTTCCCCCATTTTTTTTTCCAACACACTTGATAAGCTTTGCACCCAAGCGACGCCCTGTGGAATGCAACACTTAGTTGCAAGTTGCTAACAAACTAGAACACAACTGTACCTCTCATCGAATATACATACATAATTATGATGAAATGTTTATTTTTCAATGCCTCTGGTACCAATTTGGCATTATCTGAGTGCGGGTGATACTTTTTTATTTGTTGTATTTTTTATAATTTTCGGTTGAAATGTTTTCGCCGTGTTGACATTGTTTTGCCAAACGGAAAAAATACGCTTGTCGCATTTATTTACTAGCATTTTACTACGAACCCCAGCTGGTTGTTGTTGCAATTGTTTACTCTCGTTCTTCTGCTTATTTTAGTGTCGTTCTTGTTGTTTTTCTTGTTTAGCATTCGCATTCGAGCTAGCAACAATAACAAGATGCGACGACAGAAAAATAACAGAAACAACAAGGGCATGTATGAAGCTCCCGCTGCAGTTTTAGACACTACAAAATAATTGTAAAACAATTGTCTTTTTAAATAATAATAATAAGGTTAATTTCTATAAGTTTGATATTTAAAATACAACTTATTCACTCTTAACAACGATTTTCATAATTTTAAAAGCTGATTTTTAAGGACAAGAACAGCCGTACCGATCTTTTTTAGAAAAAAATCTGTTTTGAAGTTATAGCACATCAAAAGCACCCAAAAACGGCATTTTTTGATCTTTAGAGTTGAAATATTTTGAAAACCTGAAGTAAAGGAAATTATTTGAGGCCAGATTCGAGTTCACCAGATCAAAAACTGTTAGAAAAGTATGTAAAGTCCAGTTCTTGGTTCTGAAATGCTGTCGGCCTGTGTAATAGTTATAATTAATTTTTAAATAGTTCTTAAATAGTGTTTTTAAAAATGCATATTTTTAAGTAATCATTAAACAAGATTTGTTTAGCTTTGAATATTTATAAAAATTCAATTTATAAAGAAATTAAATAACGGGGGAAATGATAAATGTTGATACAGATAGATTTTAATTTTCTGGCTTCAAGCCTTGAATTCGGTGTCCATTCCTGTATTTTTTTAATGCTTATTGTGTAATCTTTTTGGGATCTAAAATACTTAAAATTAGTTTGCTATCTGATATCTTGCTGTGCACTCGATTCGCTTTGGTTGAATCTCCCTTTCGTTGATTTTTCGTGTGCATTCAGCAAAAATTGTTTTCGGTTGCTTCGGTTGTTGTTCTTTTTGCATCTATTTGGTTGTTTTGTTTTGCTACGTTTTTTTTTTTTTTATGTTCAGGTTGTTTCTCTTTTTTATATTTTGTTTTGTGCTTTTACCGCTATAAATTTGCAAAAGTACAGCTGTTAACAATAACAATGACATATAAACACTCCCGCAGCGGGTAACAAAAATGCCAACGCAGCGCAGCAGCTATGCGCAAAAAAAGCATAAAACAAAAATGCAAAAAATGAAAAACTGCAAAAAAAAGTCAAGCAGAAATCAAACAACAAGCGATTGCAAAAAATTAATTAATTAAGCATTTTTTGTTTTATAGTTGACCGAACCATCGTTGGCAACACGTGAGTTTTTTGTGGGTGCTTCGAGGCACAAAAATGTGTGTTATTTTGTGACTACTTAGCTTATGTTGTAGCCTCAGTTCTTGGCTTCACCAGTTGTTCTTTTTATTGTTTTGTTTTGTTTCTTTTTTTATTTTTTGCTTATCTGGAATATGTCGAATATTTCATTGCACTTTTTCAGGGCTGTCGTTGTCGCAGCCGAAATGCCTTGAAATGTAATTGAAAAGTGCACAAAACAAAGCTTAAGCTGGCTCGCCGTGTGGGTGCATGTAATATATCAGTATCAGTACTTAAATAAATAAAAATTAGCAAAGAAAGTCAAGAATATAACCTCTAGATTTTTGTTTTCATTATTTAATAAATTTTTTCTTAAGTTAACTCAAGTGCAGTTGTCTTAACTGACTA
>JAEIIH010016088.1:0-10110 GCA_018904745.1 Drosophila orosa | reverse complement strand
CTCCTCAGTAAGAAGTCCTCGATTTTCTATTTTTCATTAACTAAAACTTATTTCTCTACATTCCAATCGTGTTCTATAAAAGAATCCAAACTGGTTCTGAACTCCAGTGGCAAAACACTCATTAGATCGCTGTTAGATGCCATTCTATGATCGATTCCTGTGATTGCAAAACTGCAACATTGTGTGAGAACAGTTGCAGCTTAAATTAGACATAAAACGTATGATCTGTGGTATCAATTAGCTGAGTTTAAGCTCAGCCACGACACAATCTTTATGGATCAACAATGAAATTAGCATCAAACTAATGTTAAACATGTTCGCATGTTAGACACCGCGTTAAGATACAGATCTAACTAAATAAACGAGTTTGCGTTTGATCTCTGGTATCTCCAGGCTATCGTTAAGATGCATTTTGCCGATACACAGAAGCCAAGAGGGCGAAAGGATCGTAAATTCTGCCAACAAAACATTTTGGCAACTAAATCATTTTTCGTTTCTCGATTATGCCATTAGCGGCTGAGCGTATATCGCGATTTTATGGCCTTTATTATTATTGTTGTATGGTTCAATAATTTAATTGAATTGTAATTTATGCGCTTGAGTTTTATATTCAGGCATTAACTGCCTTAAAATACAGCAAGAAATGCCATAAATTTCTGGTCAACTTTTGAGCTGTCACAGAAAATAAAGGAAAGGCAGCGCATATCCATTTGGCTTGATATGAACTTGGCGTCCATTGGCAGTTGACATGAGCGCAGTTTTGTTTTCAATTAGCTGCCCGTTGAAAGACCAAGTGTCAAAAATCTCTCAAGCTTCCATTTCGCCGTCCGTAATTGATGGAGGCAGCGGAAAACAGTTGAAAACTAAACTTGTTTCAAGCAGTCTTCAACACTCGGCCTCGCACTCACAGTAGTCGGCATAATTACTCGCACAATTGCATTGCAGATACATAAATTGCCAACTCGGGCAACCCCACCAACAAAAGACCGCGGAGCTACACTCGCTTGCCATTAACACTCGAATTAACATTAACATTAGCTCGTATCACTATTCATTAGGGTCTCGTCTCAGCTCCTGACATGGCCAAAACTCCTTGGTAATGCACATAAATTACAGACACTTCATAACGATGGGGGAAGTAGAACCGACTTGCAGCTCTAGGGCTAGGAATATTCGAAAATAATTAGGGAATGCAAGGTGACTCAATCTGGAGTTTAAACTGCTCTTATCGCTTTCTAACTAGCTCAGCTGGCCTTTGTTGTATGTTTATAAACCAGAGTTAATTTGTATTATTTAACATATAAAATTATCTACAAAAATACATCTTATATATTGCACCCAATGTTTATAGTAACCTTGGATCTCCATTAAATAGAAATTGAGTCAATTTGAGTCAATTTGCAACGCTTTTCCAATGCCCTCGCAACCCTTTCAGAGCACTTTCACTCCCAAATCTGTCGATCTCGGTACCAGGAACAGGACAAGTGCCAGTCCATATAGCAATTAACTGTTGGCGCCACCACTAAGAGGACAACAACAGCGGGACGGGCACGGCTCAATGGGCGAACCAGACGCCGGAGTGGCCAGAGAATAGAATCCCGGGGTCGCAGGACACGGCCCATAGCCGTGTTGACAATGACACAACATGACGGCAGATTCTCGTCGAGTGCAGGGAAATATTGCAAAAACGGGCTATAAAATCATTAGCTGGAAAACAGTAAAGGCCGGTCCGCAGGGCCCATAAAAGCAGGCCAAAGGTGAGCCTGAGGCCCAGCCCATGCTCTGCCCTTCCTTGGCTCGGCCTCGGAGGAGGTCATGAGTCAAAAGCGCTGCGTGTGACCAGTGGCACAGGTTACATGATCCCGGTTTCAAGACGACGAGAGTGTGTGCGTGTTTAAGCGCCCTTTAATTTATGACACTTTTATGAGGCCAGCAAATGCCATAAAACTGAAATTGGCTTCAAACATCGGGGAGAAGGCAAAACAAAACTAGTTAAATGGTTCTGACTTTGTCTCCGACTTTGGGCCAACAGAATCTTTCGGGCAATTGCATCATAAATCTTAACCCAAAATCGTAAGCGAGGCCAATGGAAAGGTCATCGAATGGCTAGGGTTTCCAGGTTCTCCAATATATTTAAATGCTTGAAATCTAAATCAATCTAAGGGAAGGTATTCTTAAAATAAAACATTTCTTTAAATTTAAATAAAAAATTAATGGCTAGAGTTTCCACCTGGACAACCTTGTCAATATATTTAAACGGTGGAAACCTAAATCAGTCTAAGAGTGTTCTAAAAGTGTTCCTAAAATTGCAGACTTTTTTCATTTACAAACTAAAATTTTTTGGAATAAATTTTCGTATCACAAATGTTAATTATATATCTTTGGTTAAGTGGTATTCCCTACTAAAGTATAACTTACAGTAAGCTTACATTTAATGTTTAAATAACCTGAAAATTTTTGTCATTGTGCAAACCTTTGACTTCATTTAAGACTTAAATAAGTTTTATTTAAAATATATCCCTCTTAGTATGAGCCTGACGTCTTAAACGCTTAAAAGGTCACATATACATATATTGTACACACTTCACATTCTTGGAAAACATTTTTCGTAGCAGCCTGGCAACTCTGCTCGAGCAACCCCCAGACACACTTGGCTGAAAATGCAAACTTCAACAAGCCAGCCTAATTATGCAATTTTAACACTGGCTCGCCAAGCTGACCACCAGCCTACACAGCACAAACCCAAACCCAAGCCGAGCTGAGCTGAGCCCGACCCGTAGCCATGTCCATATCCATAACCATGTCCACATTCAGGTAGAGCTGGCACGCAAGTGGAAAGTGCTCCGGCGGCAGAAACAACTGGCAGGCCATGATATATGTCCCTGGCTGCCCGTTGCATCGAGCAGGTCAACCGGGCCAGAAGCGGGGCCCAATAGGAAGTGCTGGAGACCCATTGACCCAGCTAAGGGAAGTCCTGCCGTGCATTGCGAGACGGCGGCTAATTGCGTGTTAGCCAGGGACCAGGATACAGCAGATAGGCAAGATCCTGGCGAGGTCCTATCACTTCTCGGTAGCCGTCGTCTTGGCGTCATCAGTCTGAGCTGCTTGCTGTGTTGGGTTATTCGACCTTTTTGTCATTACTTCAGGGGAGAAGAAGTGTTATATTTTGGAGGCAATCAAGTCAAACCAAAGAGAAACTGGACAAAAAATGTATTTCATAAATAGGAAAATATTAAAATATTGTATTGTATATTTAATCAAACAAAGCGAAGGCTACACTTATCACTGAGTAATTGCCAACGATTGTTCATGTCACAAGAATACACATTGTTTCTAAATTCAGATTTGATTTAATCAAATCAGCATTCCAACCCCATAGCCAGTACGTAGTTTGTCATATTTCCATACTCTTAAATATAGTACAATTTTTGGCCTGGATACAACGAGTCCGGAGCGATAAGGTTGCCTTATTCGCGGCGACATCAGTATCAAAACGGACTTATCGAAACGAGGCCATGTGGAACCTTCGCGGAGGAGGTATAATCTCCGAACTTATCGCTGGGTCTTAGAGGATGCTGGGCTTCACAGAACCCAGCGATAGCTCGTTAACTGTACGGTTCTGTTAAAGGGAAAACAGATTTCGATTCCGGGTGCAGTTGAACCTTATCTCATTGTTTCTCAGGCTTAAAGTTCAGTTTCAAGCCTCGGGCGGCGCCAAAGGCTAATAAAAAAAAACTTTCGAAAATCCCCCTTTGCCCATTTTCCAGCTCAGACATTTAGGTGGCCATAATTAATTAATTAAAGCCTGGGGAAAATTAGGCGACATCTTTTCACAGTCAAGAGCGCCGATTAAATCTTGATTTTTCCACAGCAATTAATTCCCCTGGCTCTCTATATATGTATATCCCTCTCTCCCTCTTTTTCTCTGCGTTTTTCTCTGATTCTCTGTTTCTCTCTGATCTCACAAATGTAAATGTCACCAAGAAGGAAGGGGGAGAAGAGAGAACACATAAGCCGCGCCGACGCCAAGACACTTAAGAGCTTTGGTCAGGGGCCGCCGGACGGATGGGGGCACCATCGAGACACATTCGCGGCGCATTCGAGGCACATTCCCCCGGAATATGTCTGCCCGCGTGCCGAAAACTTGTCACTGCCACTAGCAAAGCGGCGAGAAGAGAGGCAACAGCCGAGTCGGCCGATAATGCGAGTCTGCACCGAGAGAAAAGATTGATCCGATGCCGATTAGGATGGAAAGCAGGGCAATCCCAAACAGAATTTGGAGTTTATTGAAAATAAATTAAGTAAGATAATCCTATTTCTTAAGCATTTATCTTGTAATCTGATTTATAAAATTGTTATTCATTTGAATTATTTAAAAACTACGTACTTTAAAGCCCATGACCTAATATAAGGATGACTTGTCTATTAATTAAGCTTTCACAACACATTGCGAAATTTCCCACTCTAGTTGCAAGGGGTTATCCTATTTTAGCTAAACCATAGTTAGGGTCGTCATTTTTTTCAGTGTACAAATAGAGGGACACCTAACTGGTATCGGAAGAGATCAAATAGGCCGAGCAGAGCTTAATTTAGACGCCATCAATGCTCGGCCTTAAGGACACCCGAATCGAGTTCGTCGCTTCAGTCTTTCGTTATTCACACGCCCCGAACGAAAAAAAGCCAGCATAAAAGTGCGCTCGGCGAGCATAGATAGGCATATCGGGCTAGTAATTAATTATAAAACAAAATGCACACACAAATGGAATATTATCAGCTTAACAGCAACAAAAAAAGTTGCAATAAGTCACCATTTCCGCCATCAGTTCCTTGCCGAAGGCGGCCGATAAGCGGCACTGCCATCAGTGCGCCTCTATGCGAGGCGATGTTTATAGACTGACACACACTCAAAATCAGCGATTGGAACAATCATCATCGGAGCGGGGGACTTTGCCTTTGCCTTGGCTCGCTTATCTATCCGCATTCAAATTGAGTTCTTCGCCAGTTCTCCGCATTTTTCACTGAGGAATTTGTAAGTAGCCGTCGCTGTTCAATTGCGTTTCGGTTGCCATGTCAAGTGCCTCCTTGAATTGAGTGCGGGTTTGTGGCAAGTGGGTACTGGAAAGTGGAGCTCGGGGAGTAGCTTTGATGAGTAATTGCCGCGATTGTCGCCGCTCGAAAGAGCCCCTAATGGCAGTGCGATAAGGCATGTAGATCGGGTGTTTTGTGTCGCAGGGAAAAACCCAAACCAATTGCTTTTGGGGGCATTTATTTAACTAATTTCCATTTGCAATCAGGTTTATTACTTTAGAGCACCAAGTACTAGCTATATACTATATAAATATATATAGTTTTAGATCCTCTACCTTAAATTGTGATCTCTTCACTGAAGATCTTCGTTTACCTTCTAATAAAAAATACACATTTCCTTTCCACAACCGGCTGTGGAAATGCCATCAAGGAACCCCTTTCCACTCCCAGCACCGTTCCCCTTCCTCGGCTAGATGTGTTTGCGACATTAAAAATGAACCAAAGTCCATAATTACAAGCCTCAAACTGCCTAAAACACTCAAGGGCCGCCGTGGGCCAAGTATGTCTTCGTCTGGCGGACGACAGCTGGAAGATTCTCATAATTACGCATAAAGAAAGAAATAAACATACAAATTTGAATAAAAGCGATATAACCGCGGAGACATCGCTGCCACAAAAATTAAAGGGAGACGGAGAAGCGGAGGTTGACTCTGAATCCGATTCTGGGGCTGGGCTGGCGCACTTGGGCATTAAGAATCGAACCACAAATCCACTTAAAATCACTACAAAAACCAATAAAGATCGCTTTCATCTTTGCCGAGCGGGGTAACCTCAGAGCGAGGCAGAGGGGGGACGGCCGATGACGATCAATGGAAACTGTGATCATCGCGATGCAATGTATCCCGAGTAAGACTTCATCGGGGTTCCCACTCGGGGTCGGGGTGGTAGAAAGCCGGGGGAAAGGGGTTGGGTCGCGGTGACGCCACTTTGAAAATTCTGGTGACATTTCCCTGACCCGGAGAAGGGTTCCTTATGCTTGGGACAGGATTAGAATGGAGCCAGGGCAATTATCATTTGTCTGCACGTTATCAGTGGCTCAATGGGCCTGCACTATGTGCATATGTATATACACACCACTCTCGCTGCAGCATTTCTTCTTCCTTTCTCCTGGCCGCTTTTCCATTTCCAGGAAAGCGCGTGCCAGTTCCATTCCATTCCGCGCATTCGGTCGATAAGCTCCATAAAAACTTTATCACCAGCTCCGCCTTCAACGGCGGGTCGCCCAGAGATCGTGTGGATGATCACATTAACGGTCTGGCGCATGATATATAAAGCTGTTCACAAATTAAGGTCCATTAGCGCAGCAGGATGTGTCAGCGCGGATTGAAATATGCGCATGTCTGCCCCGTCCCAGCTCCTCAACTCGTCCTCCTTGCGGTTTCTGTTTTGACATCTTTCGTACCTCACCTTGGACTCTGGCTCTGTGACTGACTTTCGTCGCCCTGCCTTTGTTCCCGGCTCTGACTTTTGCATTTTAATGGAGCGAAATCAGAACCTTTTTCTTGTTTCGCCAGATTGCCAGAAACTAAGGCAAATTGCTTGATTAATGACATCTCGCCGGGGACTCTACGGTTGGTCCGCCAGTGATTTGTGGTCGAGCTAGGGTTTAAATTAGGTTTGTTTTGGTAGGATAAGGGTAAGAAATGGAAATAGAAACAGGTTCCTGCTGTAAATTAAATTAGAAATCAAGTATATATCAAGTGATACACAATAATTATCAATATATAATATGTCATTTTGATTAAGAGACTCAAATTTACCGATGAAATAAGTAAACACATGTATATGTTACAAAAATGTTCAAGAAAAGTTACCAAAAATAAGTTAAAGATCAATCTATGTAAAAATCAAAGGCAATTCAGAATCCCTTAACTAAGTAACTCCTACTCCTGTCTATTTCCATTCCCTATTCGAAGAATTAGGCCTATTATTTTACGGGTGGAGTGTCTCGACATTCCTTCGCCTGAATTATGGGTAATACTCCTAGACACGTAACTGCAATTTGAACCATCTGAATTAATCGCCGGCCATTAGGAACCATATAAACACTGACCCACGCACACTCGCACGCGGGATGAGCGATCAATTAATCGAGCCTGTCCAGATCCTGCGATCCTTGGCCGGGGACAGACACACGCCCGTCGCAGTTTCGATTTAATGAGCTGCTGACAATGGGCAGGGCCTTCGGTGCCCACAATATCTCGCCTTGGACTCTGTTTGTCAAAGGGATCAGGGGATTGCGAACGGATTCGGGTTCGGATTCGGGTACGGGTTCGGTCTGGAAAAGCGGATTAGAGTGGAGTGGAGTGGCAGAGTGCCTACCGTTCAAGTGCGGACCTGCCTCGATTTTCCGGCTCAAGTGTGTGCCGAGATCATTTCTCAAGACTTACATGAAGTTGACTAATTTTTGACTCAGCGCCGCTGCCGACGTCGCCGCCGGCGTAGGGACTTGAGATGCACCTACAAATTTTTACCTGTCAGCTGTGAGTGCATCTCGCTTCCGCAGGCGGTGTGCGCTCGAGGGGAAGCGAGAGGCGAGACGAGGGGCTGCCCATTGATGAAATTTACTTTCTGTGTTGTTGTCGCCGACTTCTTGCCTCTGCCGCCGTCGCAGCCGCTGCCTCTGCCTCTGCCTCTGCCGGGAACTGGATCTGGATCTGGATATTTGGGATTAAGTTTTTGTTTACTTTGAGGCGTTTTTTAGTTTGTTTGTTCGCCTCAAGGAAGTCGGTTCGCTGGGCTCTTGCTCTCGAAATAATAAATAAAAAACAAAAAATAAAACTGAAAACAGAAAACAGAAAAACAGAGGCATCGCGGAATCGCCTGAGTGCTCGTAAATGGATTAAAACGAAATTTATCGCTTTATAGGCCGCATTAATCAAACATCTTACAACAAGGCCCATAAAATGCCATATAAATAATAAACAAACTTCGTGCCAACGTGCAATAAAACATTTCTGAATTTGTTGCAATTAATCTGAATGCATTTGTGATACGCTTTTCGTTTATTTATTTACACTTCCCACCGGCAACGACACCGTCAATATCAATTAACCATAGCATCAGCGGCAGCGGAATCGAGCTTCATAATATATATCCAGATCGGATCCGAATCCGAATCGGCATCAGCTTCAACCTCAACTTGAACTGAGCTGCGTGCGTGGTCCATTAATCATTCTAAAACGAGCCGCAAATCGCGAATTATTCGGCCATAAATCATGGGCATCCTACTGAGTGATGGCGATGTAAGTTTAACTCACGTTTTTATCTCAATTCATTGTTCTCGTTTCCTGTAATAATGTCGCCGAATCAAGCTTAGCTTCTCTTTTTGATAAAGCAACCAGCTTACGAATTCTAGATCTTGAATCATAAAGGAATTAGTATTTACGATGGTGATCAATATTTAATTTGAGTGTTCCTCTGGGAATATTTAAGTGGCAACTATAATGTATTAAATAGAAAATGATATCTTTAAATATCTAAAAATCTATTTAAAATGGATTATTAATCACATAATCCTCCTCCTTTATTTTAATAATATTTTAAACATTTTAAATAAAGTTAATATTCTACTCTTCTGGTATTATTTCGCCTACTTCTAGTTTAGTTTCAATATTTGTGTTTAATACCAAATTCAAGTGCTTAATCTTATCTCCATGTTTTCCCCGGATATTCTTAATCCCATTAACAAGTGTCACATCTTAAAACTTAATCTTTAAGCTTTAATCTCAATGCATGTATTAGATATAGTTAAAGGATTTTTCTCTCCGACTAGAAGCTTATAAGATGAGCCTTGACAGGCGGCAAAACTTAAATGGTTTTCCGACTTACGATTAAGGAAAACCCAAGTCCAAGCGGAAAATCGTAGCCACAGAGAAAGCGCAGAGAGTTAGATGCCGGCTTGGCCAGCCGGAGATCAATGAATGAATGAGTCAAGTGGCCTCGAGTGGAGAGGACACTGAAACGACGGCGGCGGAGTGGGGGAGCGAGGAAAAACAGGATCCTCCACTTGACGGCGGAGCGCCAGGCCAAGGGAAGGGGGAGGGGGAGGGGGAAGGAATGAAGAGAGAGAAACACTCAAAGCGCCGCTCATCCTCGTCCACCACTTATCCCCTCCTCCGCCAGATCCCTGTTCTCCGACTCCATCCTGCTCGACCGTTCCCGCTCAAGTGGTTTTCTCTGTTTGTTTTTGTTCCTTCATTTGCGGTGACAAATTATTAACGTATATGCAGGTATCGCTATCCTCTGCCCTCCACTTATGTGAAATTGACTTTTTATTGCTGTTTATTTCGATTCCTCACCTTCTCCTCGGAGACCTCTTCCTCTCGGCCGGCTTGTCCCTTTTTGGCTGATCGCTTTTTAATAAGCGCCAAAGCGCCCTCTCGGCCAGGTCGTATCCCTCCCTCAGCATCTCATCTCATCCTTTCCTGCAGCTCGTTGACAATTTTTCGTGTGGTCGCCGCCTCCTTTGATCTCGCTCTCTGCCTCCGACTCCGACTCCGACTTTGAGTCCGAGTCCAAATCCAGCTCTGCGCTCTCTTTGATCGAGTGATCTTCTAAGGGGAGCGACATCATTATGCACGCGTGGTCAGCTCAGCCCTTTGATTTCTTGGGTCTCCTCCGCCGCCCAGCTTTTTTGTCCCTTTCGCTCGCATGCGTCGCTGGAATTTGGGGAATTGCAGCCGAAATTGTTGCAATGATCTTCACTTACCCCTCCCGACCTGCCCCTTGCACAATTAATATGTTTTGACAGCAGCGTGTTGAGTCTTAAATATTATTGCTCATACGTCACGTTGCACTCAATCAATCTCCTTAATATCTCACAATTTAGTGCCCCTTCGAATTAGCTTTGCTTAAATTTAAAAGGAATATAAGGTACTTTATTTGTTGACCTTTAATTAGCTTTACTTTATTAAAAATTATTAATAACTCATTTAATTTAATTTTGTTTAACCAAATAATAAGGAAAGCAATCACTTAATGCTTGAGTATTTGCATTTAAAGCCTTTTCTGAATTTTATT
>JAEIIH010016084.1:0-11837 GCA_018904745.1 Drosophila orosa | reverse complement strand
TCTCGCTCATATTACGCTATAATTTTTTGTTTATCAATATGTCGAACATTTTTTTACAATATCAAAATAAATTTTTAGAATGTAAGCAATAGAAATAAAAGTCAATACAATACTTGATCTATTCAACTGAAGAATAGACCTTAACGAGATCTCCCTTGTGGCATGATCCCTTCTCCTTTCCTTTATTTTAAGCAGCAGCTTTAACTATAGTTTTACCTGGAAACCTCCCTACCTCACCGGTGCACTCTGCACTCCCTGGCAACCTGTGTGTCCTTGCCAGCAGCACCTTTTAGAAGTAGGAGCCATTCATTACGGCGTGTTTGCCTTTGCCTAGTTGCAACCAACAATGCCACACTTTTCCCCACTTCGTAGTTCTTGTTTCTACTTTTTATTCAACTCTCTCGCCTTTTTTCCACCGCCTTCCATTGTGGCGCAGCAGTTTTGTTGGGCACTTTTTAAACTTTTCTCGTTATTTTTGCACATTCGCTTGGGTTTTATGGGCACTGCTACACTAATTACCTTGTTTTTCGGAGAATTAACTTTTCGATTACTGTTGCCACAGTTTGTAACTGCTGCGTTGAAGAAGAAGACTAAGGAGTGGAAGACGAAGTGGGAGAAGTTACAAGTGCGGAAAATAAAAATATCGATGCGGGTTAACATGGCGAAGGGAAACTGTTGTAACGAGTAAATTGTTTCTGGAATTTCCCTCTACTGACCTGACCCTTTCTTCTCGCATACACATTTTTGAAACAAATTATGAAAATATGCTAAAAAGCAGCGGAGAGCAGCGAATCACAGACAGAAATTTTTGCGGTTTGGCAGTTTAAAAGTCCCCCTTTTTGGCCTCCTATGAAGCGCCCCCGTTTACATTCACACTTTGATGAGGGGGCACTAAATTGAGGTCGACCTTGTTGGGGGGGTAGTTGCTTTTTTAGGGAGAAAATGTATGCTGCTGCATACATACATATATGCATATATGGTCCCTGGCTAAATGAGATTATTAATGAATAAAGAGCGCCTGCTTACGGGTGTTGCTACAGCTGGATCGAATAAAGTTTGTTACCTTTTACCGATTTTCTCCCCAAAACTTTCTCCTCCTCGGAGCAGCCTTTTTGTGTTTTCATAAACTTTTTGGCAGACTGTTTTGAAAACGAATTATCTCGAATCGAATTAAATGCTGGTAATGGCTAATTTAGTCATTTAAATTGAAAACTCATAAACGGGAAGAGACTTCTTCTTCTTCTTCTGGACAAGTTCTAAAGTTTTAAAAGTTCTGCACAAGCCTTTGCTTTGACTTTAAACTTCTCCACTTGCCAACTTTTAATTTTCTTTGACTTGAAAGTTTGCCCTGAAAGTGCAATTAACTAATTATCTCTTTCTTATTTTCTTGCAGAATCAGTTGGAGTGATTAACAGTATTAAAGGTAAGAGCATATTACATTGGCTTTAATTGGATTTAATTAGTTTTCCCACTCAATGAGATTCCCCAATTAAATTAAATGTATTTTCTTGGCTGTAAAGGTACTTCTTATTGCAACCATCATGTAAAAATGTATTTACTTTAATTCATTTCCCTTTTGTTGTTTGATTTAATGCCCTGTAATCTACGGGTGAATCCGTATTCCCCAAAGACACATTATGCCCCCCAAAGCAGTAATCAGAAAACTGCGAACTGTAATTTGTGATTTGAGTATAGAAAACAAAATAAAACTTTAGTAGTCATGATAAATAATTAAAGAACTAATGAAAGGGATCCCAAAATATAAGCTTTTAAATATGAATTGATACATTATATTAATAATGAGCTTCTGAAATTGTTTCCTACCGAAAAACATACATACATATACCGAATTTATAGTTGGTATTTTCAGTTATTTTAGCCTTGTATTGTGACCTTTTAATTCCAAGTTTGCTAACAAATGTTGGCATTACATTTTCCAGTTATAATTTCCTCTCGTACTCAGTCATCTTTCTTTAAGCTGAGCTGTCAGCAGAGCTCCGTCTCTATCGCGTCCTCTTTACACTTCCCAGAAAGTGGGGAAGGAACATCTTCATGAAGTTAATTACAAGGAAATTCTGCAGTGATTTTTGCTGGCCAGCTAGCAAACGCCCCGAAACTGGCCATCGCCTCCAGATGCTCCTCTGACTGGGACTTATATTTTTCTTTTGCATTTTCCCTTTTTGCCATTTTCAAATGTAATTACATTTCATTTTTCTCGCTTCGCTCCTTTTCGGTCGTTCCTTGCTGCTGCTGCTGAGTTGGCTGAGTCGTTCATTATCCAGCCCTGTCCATAACATTTTGTTGCACAGTCGTCGCTAATCTTGGTCGACAAGTTCCCTCCTCCAGAATCCAGAGTCTAGATCCCCTGGCCCTCAACTATCTGTCTCTGCTTCCTGGCGACTGTTTAAATGTCAGTTAAAATCCCATAAATTCCCCTTAAATGACTTCTGTCTGCCGCAATTTCGTTTGCCCAGCATTGCTGACCCTGGTCGGATATGGGCAAGATGGCCAAGACGAATGGCCAAGAAGAATTGCAGTTGGTAGCTGGGAGCTGGGAGCTGGGCCGAATTAGCTACGAGAGCCGGCAAATCACACAAAAATCGTAGTCTCCTCGTAACTTTGGCTTTAATTCATTCAACGTTTTTTGTTGGCTTAGCAAGAAAGATAAGAAAGCGTTTTTATCCATCCGTCTTACTTGGCCAAGAATCAGTTGGCAAGAAGAACAGGAGACCTGAGAAGCTCGAGCAGAGCTGACCAATGTTGCAACTTGCAACCTACATCTAGCAGCTAGCAACTTGCAACTTGTGCAATTGGTTCAATAAACTCATTAAATGCTTTCAACTTTTTGTTTCCAGTTTTTACAAGTCCTCTTTTTCTTTTTTTTTGTCCCTATTCATTGTCCTTCGCGCAAAGTTTTCCGGGCAGAAATGGCGGTCATTCGGTCGCCTTTTGGCTCGTTTTCAACTTGTCGCATTATCCCTTTTATTGTCGCCGACATTTGCAACGCATTATCCTTGGCAGCTATTTTTGTTTTGTCTGTTGGATAGGAGATTTTTTTCCCCCCCATTTTTTTGTCGCTCTTTTTAATGCCGCGGGTGAAGGTTTCATAACTTCGTTTGCAAGTTTGACTAATGCGTGGCATGAAAAAGTATTCTGTCCAGTTGGCTAGCATCAAAGGGAATTAAAAAAAAACGTATTTTACAAAAATTGACGCCCCAGAAAGTCCAGTCTGTGATTTAATTATTTCCAAATGGATTTAAAAACCCATTTACACACTTTGGCAATTAGTTAAGCCTGACTAAGACATTATTATTTAGTCTGTGTGTTAAATTTAGAATGTAAATGGAGTGAAAATTTGTTAAATTACAGAATTACTTCCGTATGTTTACTTCTCTTAAAGCTAAGATATATCTCGCATTTAAAATGTAAAAAAATGTACATGAACCATTGCCATGATCTCATTCGCACTTGTTCCCATTCCTTGCCAATAAATATTTGGCCCAGAAAGCATTTAACTTATTTGCCTATTTCTGGCTGACTGGCTTTGTTCCTTGGTCCTTTGCCTTGGCCCCTTGCCAAGCTGTTGGCAAACAATAAATTTTGTGGGTGAATTTAAGCGCGGCCACATTTTAATTTGTGGCAGCCACAGCCGCAGAAGCAGCAGCAGCAGCAGCATCCGTACGAGTATATGGAAAAGCCAGTCAGCCAGCGGCAGCTTCCGATTCTATGCCTCAGCCTAACACCTTGGTTCCCCCCCTGGCTCCTGCCTCTGATCCTCCGGCATTCCGGAAAAACCGCAGCATTCATCGTTGCCTGGCTGTGGCTAAAGCCTCAACCATAACTATGATAACGAGTGGCTCAGAGGGGGACTTGGAGATGGGGCCAAGGCAATGTCAATTTATTTGTTGTGCCACCAACCGCAGCTGGCTTGGCTGCCTTGTGTTGTGATTCTTTTGGAGGTTTTGCCAATTTGTCGGTTTCCTTTTCTGGCTTTCCTTTTTTTTTTTGCGCCACTTTTTCTAGGAGCAACGTGGAAATTTCTTATGAAAACTTTGTTTACAACAATCAACCCGCAGTCACCCCGCAGTCTTGGCCCATCCAAAATTCCCGCTTACTTGCACTTACTCCACCAGTATTGAGTTGACAATATTTTTAATAGAAACCCTCAGACTTGCAGTCAAACTTTTCTTTCACTGGTTAGAAGTTGGAGCAGGATGAGGAGGCAGGAACCAAGTTGGCAGTCTTCCGCCTGTGTTTGTGTTTCAATTTGTGTGCCTTTTATAAAATTATGCACTCTTGCCAGCTTGCCAGCTTGCCAGCTGGAGAGATGCACAAGTTCGGCAACAATTTGGAGCCAATTGAGTTGCAGCTTTTCGGATTTTTGTGCAACGCTGTCAAGCTTGTATGTATGTAATTTTATTCGGTTTTGTTTTAGCCACAATTTATTTGCAGTCTCAGAAAGATTAACTTAACTTAAACTAGCAACCTAATCAATCTCGTTTTAATTATCTAATTCCTTTTTCTAATTTCCCCTTGTAATTTGCAATTCTAATCCCTAGGCAGCTGCACTTCCGATTTGGATTTCAACTCTGATTACAATTCCATTTCCAATTGCCGTAAAGAGCAGTTGGAATTTGTTTTACTTTTCCTTCCATTCGTTTACACTTGGCTCCCTCCATTCGGGGGAGTCCATAAACAGTCGTCGTCCCCACCCTTTGGGCCATTAATTTCTGGCTAAGCCAGAGGAGAGAGTGAGTGAAAAGGACCAGGGAACAGAGGTTTGCATTACGGCCAACGCAATCCCATCATCCATCGAAGGCCATAAAAGCTGGAATGCGAATGAGAACGAAATGTTTCACTCGCAATTTGCGCCGTGTTGTTGTGTCTCTCATTAAAAGCTGTCAATGGTTCATCATTGTAATTAAACAAGGCCTGCTCTGCTAAGAAGGGGGTGTAGATGGTGTGAATTATATTGGCGGGTTGGTTTTTCTCCTCCTCCCTCCCACACACAATCCATTGGACGATTTAAAAAATTAATTTCTCGGTGACAATAAAATCTTGCCACCTTTCCACTCCTCTGACTCTGCCTCTCCTTTCGTATGCCTTTGGCAATTTGTAGTCCTTCTTATGCCCATTTTATTGCAGCAGAGGTTTCCTTGGAGCCAAAGTGTGTAATAAAGCTCAGTTGATAAATGTATATATGTATAAGGTGATCTCTGGCTATGGCTTGGAGGTGCGGCCAGTAAGCTGCCGTTCGGGGACTGCAGTTTTCTCCACTGCAACAGCGATTATAATGGGACAATGTAAGGATTCGTCCTGGGAGTCCTTTTGCCGCAGCGTCATTGCCGATGATAAATGGAAATGGAAACGGGAAAGAAAGAGAGAAAGGAGCGTGTGGGATTTCCGTTACTAAAAATATTGAAATTTAAAGTTGAACACAATGTGAGTGAAGAAATGTATTTAATAAATTTATATTTTATAGAGAGCCTAATCTTGTTTATTTTTCATTTACAATAATGCAATTATTAAGATTCCTTTTTAATCTCTTAAACAAAAATCCTTGCTTTCCTTAAGAAGGATAAACCTTCTTTACTTAATAAGAAGCTTAAAGCGAAACCATATTCTCCTTTATTTTTCATCCTTCCTTTATCTTATTGAACCATAAGAAAACCTAGCCATTTAAGACCATAATAAGCTGATCATAAAAGCATAAACCGATGAATTTAAGCAAATTCGAATACTATCCAATAAAGCAAGAGGCTAATAAAAACGGAGAATATTCATGAAGGCAGGCTGTGGCTGCTCCTCGTCCACATGATGCCGCATATCCTGGTACGCTTCTCCTTCCCAAAAAAAAAAAAAAAAATAGAGCTTAATGCATTATGAGCTTTTTGGCCTTTTGTGCTGCCGGCAGCTGGCTCCTCTTCCACTTGAGTTGTGTCAATCCCCGGCTAAGACTCTGTTGCCACAATCAAGTTCATTGGCCAAATCCGACCGCACACGGGCACACAGGAAACGAACAGATGTTTTGGGTGAGGAGCAGGCGGTTGGACTTATTGTGAAGTATCTATAAAAGTCATTAGACTTAAAGTTTTTAGTGTCCCCTTGGTAGGAACTGGGAAAAGAGAGGTGCGAACGACTTGGGGGTTAACCTGAAGTGATTTCACACACGTCCCTCCACAGCTTGCGATTTTTATTGTTTTGCGGAAGGGGACGAGGACGAAGGGAAGAAATGGCAGGACAAAAGAGGCCAAAAAGGACATGGAAGGAGCCACCGTCGGGGCATATGAGAAAAGCATGTGAGCAACTCGATAAATCAATATTTGAGTGTGTCTATGCCTTGAGTTTTACCCACTCTTTCCCTCCGTCTCTGCAGTAAATGCAATTGTCTCTGTGAAAGGAGCCAGTCGAGATTGGTTGGAGGCAACTTGAATCCTGGACGCAGGATGGGGCTTGGGTTTGAGGATGCGTCTGCTGGTGGCTGCTGAGCCCGTGGCATTTGAGGAAATGACAGATAAATTTGCTTTTAAAGCGCTTTAAGTGTCGCGCGTTGAGTGAAAGCCAAAAACAAGGATACCGGGGGTTCTGGCCTCTCCACAAAATCCGGAAAAGGACGTAACGCTCGCATCGATGTATAGCCTGGGTGTGTCCTGTGTAGCCTGCTTCTTTTTTTTGTTGTATTTTTGCCTGTGTCTGCAGAGGAGATGATTGCAGGCCAGAAGTGGGGGAATATAGAGGATGACGAAGCCACCGTATTTCGCTCATAAAATATTTCAATATTGTAACAGATTTTTTTCCTTTCGGCTTTTCTTTTTTTTTATATGGGCGGTTTTTGTCATTACTTGCGTATTTGTTGCGCATATTTCATTGTTTTTCCAAGCGCTGTGTCAACTTCAAACAAGATGCAGCCAAAAATAAAGTACACAAAGGCTTAAAACAAACAGGGCCAAACCCCGGCTATCCCAATAAGCTGTTCCCTCCACATTTTCGTCTCTTTTGGTTTAAATTGAAATAAATTGATGGGAAAAAGAGTAAAATCGAAACAAATATGTGGCGAAAAAAAAAAATATTAAACCCGCATATAGAGTATTAAAAATGTATGTAAATCTATATGGATGTGTATTCGTTTGCCGCTAATGCTAAAAGTGTTGCAACGCCGAAGGATGTTGTTCGCCCTCAAGTGGCGAGCCCCCGAATGTATGCTACACATAATCTGTTTCTGTTTTCCTTGCTGTGTGTGTGTGTGCAGCATTTACATTTGCATTAAATTTCAATTCGCCAAAGAGCTACGAGTAAATGGCGAAAGGGACCCTCCTCCCGATTTACCAGGGAATTTATAACTAAATCCCCGGCATAAGCAGCTGAAATCCAATGGCATTTGCCATGTCTACCCCGCTCCCCATCCGGAGCAGCCAGCAGCCAGCAGCCAGCAGCCAGTGATGCCCACAAAGGAAGTCAGCCGCCGGAGGACGCTTGTTGGCCATATGTTGACTGGCGGCTGCAAATCCGCCGTAATTTGAATAGGACTACAAGCGGCGGAATAAAATTCGATTCAGATCCTTTGGAATCTATTTAATGGCATCCAAAAGGGCGACAAGAATCCAAAGGGTTTGGCAGATCGAAATCGAAATAGGGAATTTAATTTTATTATATGTATGTATTAACTGTTTGGTTAATACTAGAGAGTCAGAAGGAAGAGTGGAGATAATAGCTAGTGTTTGAGGTATTTATTTGATTATCACAATTGCCCTATTTAATTGTTGTAATAATTCATATCTTTTAAATGTTTGCAGTTTACCTATTGTAAATACCTTTGCTTTATGTTTGTTAGACCTTTTTAATTAAAGTATAATAAATAGAATACTTTACATTCTTTGCAAATAAATAAAAATAAATTTCATACAATAAATGCTGTGAAATAAATATTTCTGTTACAGCTGGCGAATCATTTGCCTTTTGTGTTCATTTAATTTCAGTTACCGGTTTTAGGGATTTGTGGATTTCCTGTTGGTCAAATTAAGCCCTTTATTACCCAGTACACATTGTTTCTGCAATGTCCATTCACTTTTTACATGAACCCCACTTTGATTTTCACCCTCTTGACATGTTCGGCTCATTAAGCTGTCATTTCCCATAGATTTGTAGATTTGTTTGCCTCTATGTAGTTACAAATCAATTTTGTGATTGATGTCTGGGCAATACCATATATATCTATATATCATGTATTTTATGTGTACTTGTCCCCTCTTTTACTTCCTTTTTATTTCACATCTGCAGTTTGGCTCTGCGCAATTTTATTTTGACCCCTTTTTTGTTTTTGATAAGTGCACTTCACGTCCAAGGCGACGTACGTGTGTCCATTTAGTTTTCTATCTGTACACTGGGAAAATTATTGTCCAATTATATATAAATAGTATTCACATTGATCCTTTATTATAGTAGAAATTAATTTAAAAATATTCCTTGCTCACAGAATTTGGATATTTATAACTAAATCATTATAAGCTTTCATTTTTGTTATTTTCTGTCTGCACGTGTGTCAGCTTGTATATGTTTATACTCATGTGAGCAGTAAAATATATAGAAGTGGTATAAGTGCTCCCTAAAATCACTTCCAAGCTTGACGTTACCAGAGCTCCTTGCTCCCCGTTTTTCGCATTTTCCACCCACTTCCTTCCACTTGCACTTTGGTGACTTTTCCGTCTTCTTATTTTTCGACGCCCCCGTCAAAGTCGTCTCCGTCATCATCATCCTTATAGAGCTCCCCCTCTACGTTTTTTCCCATGGTCGGTTTTTGTTATTGTTTGTTAATATATAGTTCTGCTCACTGCTCTAGTTGTTGCTATTTCTCCTTGGACGCTGCTGTGTGTATGTATTTTACTCACGTAATAACGATAATAACGCTTATTTCTTTCATTTCTTTATACTTTTTTTTTTTTGCGAACCACTTCCGAGCTCCCCTTTTTCTTATTTTTTTTGTTGTATATATATTTTTTTCGGGCGAAGCAGGGCAAGATGTCGTCGGGAGTTGTTGTAGTTGCTTCTGCTGCTGTCATGTAATTCTCTTAGAGCTTTAGTAGCATAATATTTATTGTGAAATTTTGTGCAGGGTATGGGAGAGCTTTTCTTTGGGTATATTAAATACCGATACTAGAATTTTCTAGTTTACAATTGAAGGGAAACTTGTGGCTATTTAAATGGGAGAATTCTACGAAATAATAAGATGTAGAATTATGTTATGAGTTTTTTATTAGCTAGAAAATTGTTACTTAGGAAATTAAATAACTACTATTGCTGTTAAAAGTATCAAGTAACCACACGTCGTATACTTGATAATTTCGAAACATCTTTGCCGCTTTTGAAGCATCAAATGCGCTTAACTGTTTCTCTCTGCCAATCTTTTCCTCTCGTACTTTTCCTCCATTGTGACACGCATAAGGAAAAGGGGCAGGATGGAACGATGGATGGAACAAAAAAAGAAAAGGAGACAAATTGATAAAAAGTCACAAAATGAAGTCAAAGCAAATCGCAATAACAGCCACACAAACACGAATTGATAGAACTCGATGTCTTCACTACAAGTTCTTGTTATTCTTGCGGATTTAGTTTTCGCTTTAACTTCTGTTTGTTTTCTTTAGGTTTTCTTTGTTTTTGTTTGTTTTTTATTCTTATTTCTTAGGCAAATATTCGGTTTATGGAGTCATGGTCACGTAGTGACTTGTAGTGGATCATATCTACGTGGTTTTTTCTCTGACCTCAGACAACAAGCGGCGGAAAGAAAAGTGTTTACTTGCTATAAGTAGATTTAAATTGGATTCGTTCATAAAAAAATGTGTGGTGGGTTTATAATTTCATTAAGTTAACTTGCATTTCATAGTCGTAGTAAAGTGTTTAATCAGTTTTTTGTTGTTACAGAAAAATATACAAAAAATACTTTTATAAATGCACATTATTGTGGCAATTGTAGTACGAATTTTACAGTATTTCTACTTTAAGTACTTTGAAATCTATCTTCTTCAAATCAACTTTAAGGCTAAGATTTAATTTTTGCTTATATACAACAAATGCCAAGTAATTGGCCAGGGGTCACAGCTATTAGATGTAACCGATGTCACGGACTGATTTAATTATATTTATGTTCAATTAAAGCCTTGCTAAGTACTATGTATGCCTCCTCTGGCCCACATCTTCATTAATTTCTTTGTGAGTGTGTTCATGATAATTACCCGGCCGTTATCAGACATAATTGAACTGCAGTCAATGGCAGTCGGTAGAGTAAGCCAGAAAGCACACTCATATGTATAGTACATACACACACTTGCCAATAGCCTGTAAATATATATAATTTATACTTACATTATGTGGCCTGGCGTGTCTGTTGGGGCATGTTTGCATTTGCCATTTCAGGCGCATTAGAGGCAATCAGGCCACTGATGTCTTTCGGCCGTTTGTGTAATGCAATGTTTGATGTTTACCATTCGATGTTCGTTCCATAATTTCAGTCGGTGTGAGGAGGAGTGAAAAGTTGTAAGGCGTAGCTGGTGCCTTGTAATTATGTGGGTGGCATTTGGGGCACGTACTACAAACAAAAACCGATGGCAAGGGCGCATAAAATATAAAATACTTATCGGCTTTTGCTCTCACCTGTGCGACCCGGAGGGTGGGAGCTGTGGAAAATCCTGCCATGCCCTAAGTAGTCATCATCAGTCATGCGTGCGCAGATATTTTAAGTGCTTCCTCCTGGAACGTGCCTTCAAGCGGCTCCAGCTCTTCCTGCTCCTCCTTCTCTCCAAATCCTATCAGAAAATGAGAAGTTGGGCCAAGGAGTCAAATGCCCTGGTATTATATTATAATGTCTATGCTGGTATCCTTCCTGGTTCACAGTGCTGGTACATTTCCCAACCCACCTAGGAAGAGAATCCTTTAGGCCTGTTCTCGGGGCTGCATTGCCCCGCTTAAGGGCCATAATGAATGGGCACTTGAAGCGCGTGAGTCGATGTGAAATAGTCGAAGAGGAGCTGGCCAACTGCAATTGAGCCGAAAGCAGGCGATTATCGATGCGGCGGGAAAATTCCAAAGGGGAGTTATAATAGGATTAAACTTGGGAGAAGGGAAAGGGTCTTTAATGGTAATTATACGCTATTAGTTGGCTCGGGGTGATTTCTCTCTATATCCGTAAATATTATTAATGCGTATTTGTACCTGATGATCTTTTAATTATTTAATATGGATTCTTGGGCTATAAACTGGATTATAGTCCCTTACCCTCTAATTACATGTATGGATATGCTGATTTACTCTCGAAATCCATTGCAATAATGCCTCTGCCGTGGTTAGGATGCCGGATTTCCCTCTGGGTGTTGTGTGTCTGATTTTGGTTGTTGGTTACTGGCTTTATAACAGGTTGGCTTCGGCGCTTCCAGAGACAAAAGCATGGGAGCTGCAGTGGTTAAGCTGGCTTTTGTTGCTATTGTCCTCGCTGTGGGGGAACTGGCTCTGCTGATAATGATATTGCTATTAAAGTCGCAAGAAATGGAGCTCAGAAAATCCCAAAGCTGTACTAGGAAAATCCTCCTTCTCACACTTTTTTATTTGCTTCTTCCCCCTCAGGAGGACAATGAGTTTAGAACAAATATACAAAAATAAAGAAAAATTACTGATTTTACTTTTTGTTGGTTGTAGGAATACAGGCTGCATTAGGGGCTGTCACAAAACAAGTAAATAAACAAACAAACAATTAACCCTCTGATGTCAACTGGGGTGCTATTAGAATTTGGCAGTGTTAAATATGTAATAAATATTAGGTAACTGTTTATATAAGAAATAAATTTAGACTG
>JAEIIH010016077.1:0-13317 GCA_018904745.1 Drosophila orosa | reverse complement strand
TTTTAACAAAATAGTTAGGAATTAAATTTAAAATAATGTCATCGAATCCAAAAGATACACGACAAACAAAATTCTATAGTGCAGATCTAGGCGTTTACAGATGGATTTCACAGAAAAAAAGATTGACCAGATGTTTAGCCGTGACTCGAACCATTTTTTTTAAATATAAAACAGGATATTTTTAAAATCAGTTGAAATTTAAAACTATTGCGGGAAGATTTTTATAAATAATAAAAAAAATATTTATATATAATAGTTAACGGTTTTGTTAGTAAGCTGTTTAAAGTTTAAACAAAAGAGAAAGTTTAACGATTGTAGAATTATAAGGTTGCAATTTTTGCTTCATTATTATGTGCTTCTGTCCAAAGTTGGTGTATTGTGACACCTCTGAAAAGAATTACAAGGCCATTGGATATCGCGTTAGTTACCTTTAAAACTGCTAAACTAATTATGTTCTTTAATTTCTTTTTTTTAAAAGCAATAAACCTAAATAAGTACTAGTGTCTGGGGCAGTCGTTAAAGGTTTACACACTTTATGTGGTTTATATATATATTGTTTTATCTTCTATGTAGCCAAACCTATTAAAAGAATTAAGCTTCTTTGTTTGTTATTAATCTAATTGATTTGATAACATTGTATTTTAATAGATTAACTTCTATATTTATTAGGTTACGTTACTCGTTAGCTCAATCACAGATAAATCAGAGCTATTAATTTATCAGTTTGACGACCTCCCATTATCATTTGGAGTTCTTCGGAAAGTATAGGTGATAACGATAAGCTCTTTAATACAAATTGGTTGGGTATGTCGTATTTAGATATGTATCTTAGCCAATTTTTATTTACTTTATTTAATTTGTAGAGGCTTTTATCTTTTTCATGCATTACTCTCAGTCCAAGTTCTAAATGTCAAGTGGTTTTATTAATCACTGCCGATAGCTGCATACCTCGACCACCGTTCGATATGCTTTTTAAACATACTTTGAGGGAGACATGATTGATTCCATAACACTTGTATTCATGTACGCACATTTGTTACTTAATAAATTAAAGTGTAAGTGTCAGTTTGGCGAATGCGAGCTTCCGGCATCGTGATAAAAGCTCGTAGTAATTAGAAGTTAGTTACTCGCACTGATAACTCCAGCCAGCACCACCCAGGTGCTGGATCGATCGGTAAATGGCAGAAGACAGGCCGCCGACTACTCAGTCGCAAGTCGAACTGCAAAGCCCGCGCACCGATGGCACTCACCCAATTCCACCTGCCGATGCTTAAATGGCTCGGCTTGTGCCTCATGGCCACGATTGTGATTTTGTGCTTGACAAGCAAAGGGGCCAATGATGCCAATGACTACCGGGAATACATATTAAGCAAGGAAGTTACCATCAAAGCTTCGGACAGCTCCATGCCCGATCTCCAATCTGCGGAAGAGGACATCGAGGTGAATGTGAATGCCTTTCTGCCCCAGTTTTTTGTGGAAACCGCCAAGTGCCGGATCCCATATGTGAACCCCTTCGCGGATGATGCCATGGCTATATTCCGTCGCGACCCCTTCGAGCCCTGCAGCAACGAGTCGGCGCTGGTGACCCCCATCTATGATGTCAGCCGGCAGCGCTATGTGCTGAAGATAAACGAGACGCTGGCGGCACGCCTCCTCAACTCCAGCGCGGGGGAGTACAATTGCTACTATCAGGAGATAACGCGAGAGCGGAATGGCGACAGTTACGATAAGTAAGTACACGGAAATCCAAACCATTCAATAACGTATCTCTATTACCAAAAAAAGGTTTGTTTCTTTGTGACCTTCGGGATGTAATTGTATCTGGTTACAGAATATCTTGTACAGAATTTAGAAATTCTTAGCCCAAACTCTCAACGAATCTTCCATTAATTCCGCAGAGTGGATCGCAAGTACTTCTCGCAGAACTACGAGGTGCCGCTGCATGTCCAAGGCCTGATCCTGGCCTGCCACCGTCTGGGCAACGAGTCTGACATTCTGCAGAGCGATGCGTACACCCTGATCCAGTACACACCTCCGCCGAAAGGACTCTCCCTGGAGCCGGCCAAGCGCAAGCCAAGTGTCCTTATGTTCGGCATCGACAGCCTGTCGCGGATCAACCTACGACGCACTATGCCCAAGGTCTTCAAGTTCCTCTCGCAAAACGGATGGTACGAGCTGATGGGATACAACAAGGTGAGGATGAAGTATTAAATTTCATGTATCTTACGATTTCTCCTCTGCAGATTGGCGACAATACCTTTCCCAATCTGCTGGCCATCTTGGCCGGCTACGAGCCGGAGTCGGCGCTGGCGAACGTCTGCGACTGGCACATGAAGGGCTGCCTGGATCAGACGCCGTTCATATGGCACGACTTCCGGAACGCCAGCTACCTCACCGCGTATGCCGAGGATGAGACCGGAATGAATACGTTTAACTACGTAAAGCCGGGATTCTTTGAGCAGCCAACCGACTACTACCTCAGGCCCTTCCAGAAGGCCTTCGAGTCGGACATGGACACGTGGAAGTGCCAGAATTGCTCGATGAGGTACTGCATCGGGCGGCGCATCACCAGCAGCTACGCCTACGACATGGCCAGGGACTTTGCCCGCCGGTTCGTGGAGGAGCGGCCCATCTTCGGCCTGTTCTGGTCGAATAGCTTCAGTCACGACTCGTTCGAGATGCCGGCCAAGATGGAGGACTATGTGCTGCAGTATCTGCTGGACTTTGAGGCGGACCGAGTGTTCGAGAACAGCATCGTTATATTCCTCTCGGACCACGGAATGCGCTGGGGCCCGCTTACGCATCTGACCAGTGGCTTCTTGGAGGAGCGCCTGCCCTCGATGTTCATCTACCTGCCTCCCTGGTTCCGGGCCCAGTATCCGGAGTACGCACAGGCCCTGCAGATGAACCAGAATCGCCTGTCCTCCAACTACGACCTGCACAATACCCTGAAGCACATCATCGAGCTGGGCGGCGGACCTGCGCTGCCCAAAGCTCATGACTGCCCCAAGTGCCAGTCGCTGTTCCATCCCCTCGACGAGCTGAGAACGTGCGGGGATGCCGCTATACCGGATCACTACTGCACCTGCGAGCCCTACAAGCGGATCAACGAGCAGTGGGGCAAGCGAGTGGCGCCCAAGGTGATCGAGCGGATCAACGAGTACCTGGCCGGCAGGAACCTCAGCGACATTTGCTCGAAACTGACACTGGATTATATACATGAAACGGAGATAAAGGTGCCGCTGGACATGGACTTCCACGGCGATGAGCTCCGTGAGGTGGCCACCTATCGCACCATGTTCAAGGTCGATCAGAACCGGGCCGACTTCCGGGCCACCGTGCTCTTCAACAATCTCACGCAGAGCGTGGAGGTGGATGTGACCACCATAAGTAGGCTGGACTCCTACGAGAAGGTCTCCAACTGTGTCAACGACAAGACGGACAAGCTGTACTGCATCTGCATAAGCGATCTCAAGCGTCTCAAGGAGTAGGCTAGCCTTCAATAGGAGCCAGTTTATATTAGCGAATTACCAGGAATATTACAAGGTATTATAAGTTATAGTTATAGAGTGCGAAATATCAGGGAATGTTAAGGCACTGTTGCATTGTGATTTGGTCTTGTCTCAAAAACGAAATTATCTGATATTGCACTCAAGGTGAACAACGTATTGCTGTTGCCATTTTTGGCCTTATCATCATGAACTCAACTGGCCAAATCACTAATTGAGGCCGAAAATGATAATATATTATTTATATATTATTAAATATGTGTTCTTTAGGAAGTAAGAAGACATTTATTTCATTTGCTTAATAAAGCGAATAATTAAAAACCAATGGAATTGCTCTTTATCTTACGGACCCCGTTAAGGCTTGGGAAATATTAAGCCCCTATTTTCGTCTATTCAAAAACACTTTTAAAATTTTAGCGCCTTCTAATAAATATTCAACACTGGCAGCACTGTTTGCTCATCGATAATGGGCGATAATGGGCAGCACTCAGCAACCAGTGCTGCCCGTTTTGAAATTCATTTCGTAAGTGTGTTGTTATCGATAAGTTATGGGCGGAAAATTCGAAAATTGTTGCTGGCTTTGTTATGATAAATCAAACTTCTATTGTTGATTTTTATTTATTATAATTGTATAATGAGGTAAACGTAAAGTGCCAGTCATACTAGTCATACTTGAACAATTGTTTTTCAATAGAAGCAATAGGAATAAATGAATAAATGTTTGTTATTTTATTATTATGTTTATGAACACAAATCTTACTTATTAATTTCCATATTTATAAAAGCAAGAATTCCCTATTTCCAGGTATATGTACGTACATCCTCAGCAAACACCTGTCAGGTGTAGCAAGTTCTTCGAAATAAAATCGACGGGATCACAGCAAAAGGTGAAGCCCTCTCCGTCCCGGTTCAGATCCGAATCGCAACCGATGACTTTGCAAATGGACTTGGGGTTTGGTCTTCTGGCTGCGTAAATGTCGTTGTAGGTAAGAACCACGTATTTGGTGCCAGAAAGGTGGCTCACGATCTTGTACGTCCACTGGGGAACGGGGATTTTGTTGTTGAGCAGATAAATGGAAGTCATTTTGTGACTCTGTGTGTTCTCCAACTGCTGCACCTTCAGGGCCCCTGTGCAGACCTTCACGACGTCGTAGTTTTTCCGGTCTAGCAGTCGTCTTACCCAATATTCGACGGCCTTCCAGTTGCCATTGTTGACCGCTGCGTATTGGGGAACGACATTCCGGAGCTTGTAGGTGGTCCTCTGCAGCTGCTCGAAGGGGAAGTCCGCGACAGCCGTGAGGTGGCCCCGATTGAAGAGGCATGAGCCCTGGGCCATGTACGTTTGACCCTGTCCCAGGTCAGCCTCGAAGCAGTTGAAAATGTTGTCGTTCTTAAAGGCGGCCGCCTCCTTAACCCTCATTGCCCTGTCCGTTGTGAAGCCCAAAGGATGGCGGGAAGCGGCTAAGATGGAATATATATATATATATAATTAAGATTAGCTTTGTAGTTTATAGAAGCAATACTCACAGTCGAAGCTGCGGTAAACCTTGTGAATGGAAAATTGCGCTGCGTAGTGCACTTTGTCGTAGCAACTGCGATAGATTTCCAAAAACTGACCCTTGTACTCGTAACCCACAACGTACATTGCCAAGGGCGCTGTTCTACAAGTTGTATCTGTGCTATCTTCCTTAACAGTTGCTTTGAATGCCTTTGCACAATTAGTATTAGGTAGGGCCGAGCTGAAGGATCCATGGACATCGCAGTCAAACTTTTCAGGGGCTTGAGTACCACCACAAAGCAAATAAATACTGTGAGAGACTGGCACTATGTCGCTGTGCAGAAGATCCCAGGCATTATTCTCGTAACTTAAGAACACGTGGTTGGTGGCCATTGTGTCTCTAGGTATAAGGCAGCTGGCTCTGGCATTTCCAAGAACTGAAAGAAAGCATTCATTAGACATAATTTATGTTGATCAATCAGGTGGCAGACTTACAGAGTAGCAGGCTTAGGCTCAGCCAGAGAAAGCGCTGATCGTTCATCTTGTCGTTTGGAGCTTCCAACTAGAACTGATCGCGATTGTGAATGGTTTCTGGCTGCCTCTCTGATTATGTCGCGAGTTCTGAGAACTGCGGCATTCAGCAGGGCACCTCCCAGGTCATCGGTGATAAGCGGTGCCACTGGGAGACTCTCGCTCTGGGGCTGCCCTGGTGATTCGCTAGGTGGAATACCCCAGCTCAGTCCGCCTTTCACTCGTCGCTATCTGCGCTTATGATCTGCCATCAGCCATCAGCCGGGTGGCTCGGGGGCTGCCTTGTTTACCTTGCCTTGCCTCTTGCCGAGCTCACGTTTAATAACAAAGGAGTTGCGTTGCCCTTTCGCCCTTTCAGCTGCATCCAATGAACTTTATGTGGCTTGCATTTTGTCATCAGCACTCATAAAAACTTATCTAAAATTGAATCTAAGGTGCAGCAGAGGAAAATAAAATAAGATTCCGTTCGTTGAGGCAATCATTAGGCAGCAGCAGCTACTTGAGTTTCACAAAGTCTACGTGACCCAAGCACAGGAATGATGGCTATAAAAATGGGGGACTCTTCGACGAACCTGATGATAAATGTGGGAATTAATCTTGAGCTAGACATGAGATAACCACTTGCCAGATTGTGTTTTAATTAGCTTCCAGGCATAAAGCCATTTCAAAAGACAGAACATATTCAAGATGCTGCTACAATTCAAGTTTATTTCCAGGTTTTTAAAGAGCAAAGACGGTGGCGTTGCAACAGTAGGTGTAACCGGCAGCTGCGTTGTCCTGCAGGGTCAGGGGGCAAGGGATGGAGGCACAGAATCGCGGCACCGCTGGCCGAGCGGTGGCGAAGATGTTGTTGTAGGTCACGAACACGGTATGCGGCTGGTTGGTGGAGGTGCGCACCACCTTGAAGAGCCACTCGGGCATGATGTTCTTGGCGCCGGCACCCAGGATAATGGGCCGCTGGCGTCTCTGGCGATCGGGCAGGGTCAGCCTGCCAGTGCCGCCCGTCTTGATCCTCAGGAAACCGCCGGCGCTAATGCGACCACGCACCCAGCGCTCAATGGCCTCCCAGTTGCGCTCGTTGATGGTCTTCCACTGCGGCACCACGTTGATGTACTTGAAGGTGGCGCACATCTGGTCCCCGTACAGGTAGTCGGCCGAGGGCGTCAGGTGTCCGCGATTGATCACCGTGTCGCGTTCGTTGGGTATGTACCGCTGTGTGTTGCCAAAGATGGTGCGGAAGGCCCTGAAAATGCTGCGGGGCGTGAAACTGGCCGCATCCGTCTCGCTGATTGCTCCATCGCGGGTGAACGTGGTGCAAGGTCTTCGCGGGACTGCAAATAGTAGGAGTATTAGTTGAGAGTCTCTCAGCAGGGATTAGTTACTCACAGAAGGTCTTGTGGTACACCTGATGAGTGGAGAACTGGGCGCGGACTGCATTCCGGTCGTAGCAGGCGCGGTACAGCTCCAGGTGACGGTTGTTGATGCTGTAGCCCACGGAGTACATGGTGGCCGGGCAGGAGGTGTCCGTGACGACGGTGGCCGAGGGAGTCATGGCGGGACGTACGCAGCGCATGGGCAGCGGACGGCTGAAGTTGTTGTGCGTTGGGTGACAGGTGGTCTGAACAATGTCATTGGGCTGGCAGTACATGTGCAGCACCTCTCCGCCACGGACACGTTGAAGCCGCTTCAGTTCGTAGTTGCCGTTGGCCGCTCGGTTGGTGAAGATGCGAAGAGTGCCCTCAATCATGGCCCGGGTGAGCGGGCAATCGGCTTGTGACTGCAGAACTGGCAATGGTAGGGAATTATACTTTAAAATGTATACTGTTTATCAAAAGTCTTGATTTCTCACCCAGTCCCAGTCCCAGACCGATCAGCAGCAGAGATCGCAGCAGTTGTTTAGCTTCCATGGCGGTGGATAATCGAAGAGCTCTGAAACTAAAGCTTATATACCTTTTAGCCAGATTCCCGCTTACATTGTTCTGGCTCCAGGCCTGAGGGCACGTGTCTGCTTTCAGCTGGGAGACAACAGACTATTTTTGGCAACAAACATATTTTCCTGAAGCTGAAAAAAGACTTTATTAATTTCCATTGTACTTGCAGCATGTTTGCCACTTGAGTAAGCGATGTAATTTGTATTTAAATTTCCCTTTCAACCTTTTGAACTTCCATTAGGCAGTGAGTTTATTCATCGATTTGGCATTAAAATGAAATTGATATCTTGAGATATATCAAAGGAAAAATATGGTATTGCCAGCTTATGCTTGGATAAGCACAACCTAGTTTGATCTTAAATGAATTTTATTGGAACCTAAAGCTACATATATCAGGTACTTTAGCTACTTGGTTTTTGTGTACAGAATAAAAGTGCAATTCAAGGCAAATCTCAGCCAGACGGGGGCTGAAATAATTGCCTTATAATATCCGTCTGTGGGTCGTTGTCTGGCCATTTGATGTGTGTCCTTGTCCAACTGCCAGGCAGATGCTCAAGTGGCTGTGTGCTTTAATGTGCATGTTGCGAAGTGGTTAATGCCTTCCGTTTGGCTGGCTTCTCGCAGGGCGGAACGGATGGAGACTGGGGACAGGCCACAGGGGCGTAACGCAATTTCCGCCGCTTACGAGCAATTTGGCGCTATTTGGGCACTTTTAATGCATGCTCACAGAGGCGAACCAAATTATGGCGTATAAAATTTGCGACTCAAATCGTGCGGCTGCTGCTCGTGTAGAATTGTAATGGTCAATAAAAATAAAAGGGGCAAAAGGCAGCAAAATCAACAAGCCGACCACAAAAGCGGCAGAAGCATAAATTAAATTGTGCCGCACTGCAGGCAGGCAGGCGAGTGGGTGAGTGTGCCGATGGATTCATAGACATGGAGGGATAATGCTGCAAGTGCTCGGCCCATTTACAATGCCATTGAGTTGCGTGTTTACAGCACAATTACAACTGTTAGGTTTTATGAGAGCCCAGTTCAACGCATGTCCGGGCTTCTAAATTTATTCTGCACTTTTATGAGCTCCCAGTGTCCGGACTCCGCACGCACAAAACAATTTCGCAGGCGGGCGTATTTAAAAGCAACCCACACACACCGCCCATCCGTCCGGTCCGTGCTGAATAATTTATTTAATGTCTACTTTTAGGCCAAGCAACGAAGCCATCGGCAGCGCCTTTATTGCACTCCACAGCGCACGCATTGAAAAGCGTTTCGCCTCCACAATCGCAGCTTGAATTTAAATGGGCCAAAAGCGAGGGCGGTCGCAATTTATGAGGAGCCACCGCCGAAGCCAAATGACCATTAAAACGGGAGGCGGGAGTCCATTCCGAACGGGGCTTGGAATTGGAAGAGTTTAGATGCGTTTTAAACTGCCACGCCAACTTTTACGATTTATGAAAATTGATTTGCGGCATTAAAACATAAAAGTATATATTTCATTCCGTTTTAATTTGCTTAATGCACTGAATTTGCTTGTAAAAATCAGAGATATCAACCGTTTAGGGTCTAAAGGTGGCCGTATTGCAGCAGAAGGTGAATCCAGCCCGGGAATTGCTGGGCAGGTTAATGGGACAGTTCACAGGCTGGCAGAAGTTCGGTGCCGCCGGACGCTGGCGGGCAAAGATGTTGTTGAGCGTGAGGAAGGCCACTATGGGCCGGTTGTTGGCATCCCGCACTATCTTGTACATCCACAGGGGCACCGGGTTCCGGTTGCCGCTGAGGAAGACGTTCTTGGGTCCCGTGGACGAGGGCAGGGACAGGACGTCTCGGGCACCCGTGCGTACATTCACGAACTGGTTGCCAGTCACCGAATTGCGGACCCATCGCTCGATGAGCTCCCAGTTGCCATCGTTGATGGCCTTGAACTGCGGCACCGCGTTCACATACTTGAAGGTGGAGCACATCTGATCCCCAAACAAGAAGTCAGCCGAGGCGGCCAGATGGCCCCGATTGATCACCACGTCCTGGTTGTTGGCTATAAAGTTCTGCTGGTTGCCAAAGAGGCGTCGGAAGGTGGCGTAGATGTTCCGTGTGGTGTAACTGGCCTCGTCGGCGGGGCTGATCACGCCATCGGAGGTGAACTGCACACAGGGTCGCTGGGCAACTAGGAAGGTAAAAGTCAACATAAATGCCATCAAAACGAGTATCAGTATCTCACAGAAGGTCTTGGCGTACACCCGGTGATCCACGAAGATCGCTCGGACTGCTCTCCGGTCGAAGCAGGCGCGGTAGAGCTCCAGGAACTGATTGTTGCCCGCGTTATGGCCCACCCGGTACATGGTGGCCGGGCAGCTGCGATCCTGGACCGGCGTGGTCACGGCAGCCGGTGGCCTTTGACAAGTCATGGGTAGCGGCGGTTGGAACGCCATCCTGTTGCCCTGTGCCCGTTGGCAAGTGGTTTGCCGTATGTCCTGGGGACTGCAAAACATTTGAAGCACCTCGCCAACAGCCGAACTGGCCGTCCGCTTCAGCGAAAGCTGGCGATTCGGGAGACGCACCATGAAGATGCGGGTGGTTCTCTCCACATCGGCCCTGGTGAAGCGGCACTGGGCCTGGGCTAAGGTGGAACCTCTTTAGAATTGTATTATTTAAATATATTTAATTATTTACCCATAGCACAGAGTGCCAGAATAGGCAGCAGATGTCTCCACATATCCGTATATTCCAGCTGGACAGCCGATCCGCTGCAGATCTATTTATACTGCTGGGGATTGGGTGCAAGCTGTCGGCTTTTATATGAGTTGTGTGCACAACTGTTTCGCGATAATTGCACTTCATTGTTGGCTTTTTTACTGTGACCCGAAAATGTGATAAAAGTGATAATATAATATTCATGGGTGCCCTGCACGTGCACTTTTTCACCAAAATGTGACCAGATCCCGCTGTTGGCTTAATTATTTGCAGATTGAGACCAGGTAATGCACAGCAGGTGGCCTTGGTGGCCTCATGTGGATAATGTCAACCTTTGTGTGCATATGCTGCTGCTGCCGTCCGTCCTGGCTGGCTGAGTAAATGAAATTAGTTATTGGCCCGATGCCACAACCTGGCCGAGGAGCCGAACCGAATCACTTTCCATTTGCCCAGCGCCCCATGATTTCATTATCGATGTTTGTTCCCCAAATAACATTAGTTCGGTTTGGTTTAGCATTGATTTTGTTCCCAGTCCGTGTCCGTGCCCGTGTCCGTGTCCACTGACCAACAACAAGTCACAAGCTGTGGCTGCAGATTGTATTTGTGGCCCACTACAAATACATGACTCTTTGGCTTGTTTGCGGAAAGGTGCAATAGCAATGGCAATGGCATCCACATCCTGGCTGCCGTTGTGCTCCTGTCGAATATTTCATAAATTTATATGTTCCTGCTAAATCCCTTAACGACTGTAAGCTTTTCCGTTTGTGGCAGAGCGGCGGCAAAACTAATACATGCGCATATATAACGCCGACTTAGTCCTGTTTCCGAGACGTGCAAACTTTTCATGCATATGTGTGTTTCTGTGTGCGATACGGGGGAATCCTTGCGAAAAGGAAGCTTTCCGAGGGCAGAGACATTTGACTTTTACGCGCAATTGAGCCGCAGAGCCCGGCTGGCTCGAATAGCTGGAGTAGCTCTTAGCAGCAGATCTAGGGCTGCCATCGACGGCCCACTTGAGTGTCCGGGCCACGCCCTCGCCTCCGCTTATAAATATTTATAACAGCCCACTCGACACCCACTAAATTATTAAGTTAATGTGTCGCGCTATTCAAAAAAGGTACTCCGCAGCCGGGGGACCAATAAAATTCCTAAGCCCCGCATCCGCATCCGCATCGCTGTGGTTGTGCATGAAATGTGTGTGTGTGGCCAACACTTTGACAATTTCACGCGCCCGACTCTCTCTCTAGATTGAGGATTGAGGATTGAGGAGACGTGCCTGATGTTTCTGGGTGCGTGCGGGCCACGATTAATAAGCCCGTTAATGTTGCGCGAAATGATCGGGAAAATGGGAAAAGTTTCGGCGAGCCTAAGATTTATAAATGGTCCATGTTTGGAAGTGCAATTATAAGGCCGCAAAGACATATGAGCGATGGCAACTTAAGCAAGTTAAAGACCATAAATCAGGGATGGGTCTTAGCGGGGGACAGCGACTTATGAAGTTTCCTGATATCTGGGATCAGGCCTGTCTCTCTGTCGGGCCATTTAAAAGTCCACTCTCTCTCTCTTACTCGCTCGGCTGACGGGTCGTATACGCTATATTGCCAGAGCAGCCACATGTGGACAGTACGTATACGACCGGGTGTACGTGTGCTTTTCGGGAGCTCAACCTTTTCACTAACACATTCCCGATTGCGGTCAACGGCAGGTGCAGCAATGCTTGGTCCGTCGCTCTTTGCCTCTCAGCTTGACGTTTATTAAATTTTCCCCCCGCAAAGCCACAGGAAGCGGATGCAATGCGAGATGGGAGCCAAGAGCTAAGAGCTAGGAGCTGGGGGCGTGGAGTGTGTGCACTTTATGCTCCACTGCGCTCCAGCTTAAACTCTTCTACGAGAGTCTTTAAGCCGGCTCCATTGACTGGAGCCGCTTGAGCAAACACTTGCCAAGTATTTCACTTCATTTTACTGTCTTCCACGCCGGCGGGCGCCTTATTTGATTCGGTTCCCTTTTGGAAATATCATCATTAGGGCTACACATGCGACGGCGACGACGTTCAAAGCGAAACGAAACGGCTCCATTACATTACGGTTTGCATGCCCTCAATTTCTGGGGCAATTATTTGCTTTGTAGCCTGCCAAAAAGGCTGCCACCAGCAGACAGACAGAGAGACAGGGCTGCTGTTCTTGCCGCTTGCCGCTTGCTGCTTGCCGCTTTTACACAATTTCCTTCCGCTTTGCTTTCGCCGGGAAAGTATTACGATGATTTGCATAATTTTAGCGCACCTACAGCAGCCGCAAAATGAGGCCTAAACCACGGCCCCCTTGCCAACTGAATCCTCCAGCGCATCCTTGTGTGCCCAGGTCCTTTTTTTTTCCTTCTCCCCTTCGTTGTTCGCCTGTTCGTTTTTTCGGCTCGTCTTTATCTGCTTTGCTTTCACGGCGCCTTTGTTGAGGTGTGGGTGCGGGTGCGGGGTGTCTTCGGTTCGGGTTCTGGGGGGAGAGGGAGAGGGAGAGAGTGTAGTAGCCTACATTTTTGTAACTGATGTGCTGCGTTGGCTCTCTGCTCGAATCCGCTCCTTATCTTTGTGCCTGATCGAAATTGCTTTTGTGTGGTTGCCCCCCGCCGCTCCTCACTCGCTGTTGCTATTTTAATTTCAGTCATGTGTGCAGCTGCCTGCTGTCCTCCGCCAGCCGCCGTCTGCCGCTTCTTTTTAGGCACTTTTGCAATTTTCTGCCTGCTTTGGGTTAGATATTCATATCAGGCTCCCCTACATATTATAGCTATTTTCCGCTATAACTGTTACTGATTGCCGCTTTGTGGCAGCATTTTTTTTTTTTTTTGCCCATCCCTGATTCCCATCCCTGCCTGCTCCCCCCCGAACCCCCAATTTTTGAGCACCAATTGAGATGCAAATTGCTTTTGCCTAGAATGATTCGAAAATAATTCAGTTGGTTAGCATTTTCGCTTTTATAAATTCTGCTCCCTTTTTCTATCTAGAGTATTTCTGCAGCCGAATTAATTTGATTCACTGGCGATAATCTATGGCCTTAAAGTTGGGGCATTAGAAATTTGAATTCTTGATTTCGATTGACTAATATGGAAAATTTATTGTATTTCTGGTTTGAGGACTTCAATTTAAGACAATTTCTGTACTTTTATAAGT
>JAEIIH010016071.1:0-10039 GCA_018904745.1 Drosophila orosa | reverse complement strand
CTTAACAATTTAAAAACCCCTTTTAATACATTTTTCCTCTGTGTTTATTTTAAACTTGAGGCGTGGGTTGGCGGCAGGTGCTTCGTTCCACAAATGATTGACTGAATGACTGACTGACTGAATGACTGTCTGAATGGCTGACTTACTGACTGAATGACAGACAGTCAGACAGACAATGACATTGCAATGCCGCCGTCGAGACTTGCACAACAACACAATAAGCCCGAGAAATTGGCTTTTAATTTTTTTGTTTTGCTAAACTACTTAACGAAAAAATGGCATATAAAACAACTAATTTGAAATATGCAAATCTGGCGAGAGATAGATAAACAAAACAATTAAGGCACGTGCTATATCGGGTGGCCCTGTCCCGATGACCATAAACCCATCTGACAGCTGACAACTTTATCTTTATCAGTGATCCCAACCCCCTCATGTCCTCGTGTCGCTCTCAATTCCTCACTCCTCAATCCCTCAATCACCTTTTTGAAAGCGGAACACGTTTCATCGTTTTGATGTCCACTGGGAAATCTGTGAGTTCTTAGCGCATCTGAATAATTCATAATTCTGTTGCCAGGAAGCTTTTAGGGGTTGTGTTTGGCAAGGAGAGAGAGAGAGTGAGTGGAGTCGTCGTGGCAACAAGATTGCCATATGTCGCATTGCCTGGCAATGTTCTAAAAGTGTTGCCACAACACAGACACGAGGCGTATGCGTAATTTAAGACTCTTCTAATTGAGTTGCAGCAGCAGTGGCAGTGGCAGCAACAGCAGCAACATCTGCAGATCGCGGGGGAATTCCGGGGCGTCGGTCTTATTGGGTTACCATTTGGATGGATGCAGCCAACGATGAACCGATTATGACAGATGGCCGGGCCAAGTTGCCAAGTTGTCTCAAGTGCCTGTCGCTTGCTCCCCATGAGGCACTCATAAAAATGGTTTTAGGTTTAAGAAAATTATTAAATTAACACAAACCAATGGCGGAAAAAATTCTACAAAATTCTTAAAGCCTTAAAAAGAGTTAAATTTTAAAGATAAACTATTGTTATTACTATTAAATGTCTTAATATAATTAGTTTTCTTTAAAAAATACTGTAAAAGCCTTTTATAAACTTTTTAAAATATAATTCCTTATAGTAAATGATTGCCACCTTTATAAAATATTTTCTACATTTTTTTTTAAAGTGTACACTGCGCTTTTTGGCATGTGGCTGCCACTGTCAGCAACAGCAGCAGCTTCGGGCAGCACTTTCAACTCGATCTCAGCCACATGTTATGATTGGTTCGTGGGTGTGTTGGAGTGACTCACGGCGGTACGTGCTACTGTTCGACAGCGCAAAAAGTTATTAAATTTTTATGTACAAAAAACTCATAACATTCATCCACATCCTCCTCTGGGACTGTTCGCCGTAATGGCTGAAAGTTTAACCCTTCCCGTTCGAACCCTCACACGTGTCGTACGTGGCCGCCATTAGCGTAAACATTTCCAATGCGTTCTTGAGTGTTTGCCAAATTGCAGCGAGCTTTATGTATTTATTGTTTACTTTTATACCATTTTTCAGAGCGGGTCAAAAACTTAATAACATTGCCAATTTTTCACACAAAAAAAAAGGAAAACATGGAAAAGCCAGAGGGTGGAATCGAACGAGACATCAACAAATTGAATTTGTTTTTGAAAAAGAGTCAAGGGGTCATTGAGGGCTTGTATTATAAACGGTTTAACAAAGTTAACTATAAAGTAAAATAGTTTTTAAAGATTATATATTTTTCCCTTCAATCAATATTGATTTTTTAGCCCAGGTCATTCATCATTGATTCGTCTCGCTGACCCCAAAATGTCTTGGAAATTTTGCACACTAATTGCCCGGTGAACGCCCATGGTGTGGTGTTGACCCAGTGAAGTCGCTGCCAACGAAAACATTTGGTAGAGATACGATCAAAGCGAACTGCGACCAGAAGTTCCATATGTTCGGTAGACAAACTGCAGTTAATATCCGTTTTTCAGTTCTTTCCTCCTCATATGAGGGGCCACTGGTAGTAGACTCTGTGGCGCATCAACGTCAACAACATCATCATCATCGTCAGCGTCATCGTCATCGTCATCGGAAGGGGCCAGCAGATGGGGCAACCTACTTCTGTTTTTTTTGCAGAGAACAAAAAATAACAGAGAAATATTGGCTCTATAAAGTAGGTCTTGGAAATATTTAGAGGGAATTGAAGAAAGAAAATTATAAGGGAACAATTGTGTATTGAAAATTAAAGGCATTTTTTTAGAGAGGTCTCTAAACCTTGATTCAATAGCCTGTTTATTTTATTAAATTTTAATGTATTTAACAAATCCAAGTACAAAATGTTTCCAATTTACAAATTGTTTACTTAATTTTTAGGCTATTTTAAATTGAACTTTACTAAAAGAAATAGTTATTCAAAATCTTGATTTAAGTTCATGTTATTTCTAAAGCTCTCTTTTTGTAAGAACTCTGTAGTATTTTCCTCTGTGCACCGCAGCTGCAACTGAAAAACATCAATCAAATAACTGAGCTTTTGCTCGTGTATAAGTGCGACATCACATCTGCGATCTGTAGTATTTTTTTTTGTTCCAAAGCGCCACCTACTGACCACCCCTGATCCCCGCCTGATGCCCCCGCTGATCCGTCTCTTCAATGAAATTATCACACACACCGAAAACGTTTTCATCAAATTTACGTAAAACGTAAAATACGAATAATGAACATCTGTGCAAACAGCAGCAGCCCAGTGAGATCTGTGCCCCGAAATGTGCCTCCCAATTGGCTTGCGAGCAGATGCGGAATGCGCTTCGGACTTTACCCATTCCCATTTCCATTCCCATTTCCAACCCAGCATCCCCCATCCGCTTGGCATCATCCGACGGTCCGTTCCCATTTCCAGCCCAGCTGCCCAGCCATCCGTCCATCGCTTGGGCGCGCTAATGAAATCGAGCGCGTTTATTTGTTTATATGGCATTTGTCAGCAAACTTAGCATATGGACAGTCCGACCCTGATATAAGGAATGATTCCAGAGGGGCTTCACTTGCCAAAAGATTAAATTACTAGCTTAGGGAGGAGCTTAAGGAAAAGCTGGGGAGTATGTAAAGATGCTTAATATAGTAGAGGAATTTAAAAAAAATTTCTAATGTATTTATTTATTATATAGTATTTATTATATAGTATAACAATAATTCTTCACATTTCCAATAGCTTTACATTTTAGTTTCTTAATTTTCAATACCTTTAAGCCTGAGATCTCTGATATTTCCCTAACGTAAAACTATTGTATGGTCGTTACTCATCTTAATAACTTCTAATATCTGTGCCCAGACCTTACCGTAGAGCACTTCCAGTCTCCGTTGGTAATTGAAGCCCGTCGTGTGTCTAAATTGAGACAAAGTTGTCGAATCGCCGTCGATTTTAGCCGCCGTTCTGAGTCCGGCCACCGGCGTCGATCGTCACCAGTTGATTGGCCAGTCCGTCACTCGAATTAGCTTTATGTCGCCGATCAAGATCGGTATCGGCTGTATCTGTATCTGTATGCTGTTAGCTGTGGCTGTATCTATAGCCATATCTGGATCTCAGAGGCTATATGTACCGCTACCCCTAGCAATGCAAATTCTCTAATTGTTTATTAACAATTGCCGCCGGGCCAATAGTTAAGCAATTAAAAGGCACAGACACCGAACGGAGTAATGGGTTTTTAGTTGTTTTCTTGTTTTAGTTTTATTTTTATTTTTATTTGGAGTTGCGGCAATTTGTCTACTTTGATTTTAAGTTTGCCACCATTGTTGTTGTTTTGGCCGTTTTCGATTGAGTTTTCGGTTTGGTATTAGCGCTGGGATTATGTCATGCAATTAACAATGGCATATTGTAGTGGTTGTTGCCGGTTGCTGCTTGCACATGTTGCTCGTGTGCCAGTTGCTTTTTGGCTTTAGCTTTACCTCTCGTGTGAGTTGCTACCGTTTTTGGCTTGAAAAAAAAAGAAATATTTCAACAAAATTTGGAGCTTTTTGAATGCGGATTTGCTGGGTGCTCGTTGAATTGTCGTTGCGTGTTGCACTTTACTGAACTTTTGCGGTTGCCTCTCCGTAATTGTTGCACTGCGGAAAATAATACTTATTATATCATTAAAATTGTAAAATAACTCACTAAAATTCCTATTTTTAGACTAAAGTATGAATAATATATTTTTAAAAAACCTTCAGCTCAACTTTGTTTATTGTGATTCCTATAAAACTAAGTGCTTTACGTTTTTAGGTTCCCCTTTTAGCTTATCTCTTCCATTTCCTCTGTGTTTTTTGAGTGCTTAATTTTACCTTTAGCTTTTTGTTTGGTGTACTCTAGAGCACATTGCAGTTGGTGCTGCTGTGCATGTAATTAACCAACAAATGACATGTCTAGTTATGCGTTGCGACAACGAAAATTGACGTAAGCGCGTGCGTCAGCGTTCGCGATCCCCCGGAGGGGGGCTTCGAGTTCAGTTCAACCTCACATCTGCGATCTGGGCGTGACTTATTGCAGTTTTTTTCTTGGCACCTCGGGAGCGAACAAGACTGGGGCGGGCACGTTCATTAGATGAAAGTGCACCTGGTTCCACCCGCATGCACACATACCTTTGACTCGGGGGAAAATATTCTGGAAAATTCTCAGCTGGAAAGCTGCAGCAGCTTCCGAAAAGAATTTATTTGATTGTTCTTTATAATTGCACTTAAGCTCTCCTCGGTATTTATAACCCCCAAGTATACACACAAAAAATAAAAATAAATGATCAAGGTAATTATGTTAATGCAGGCCAATAATTTAAGGCAAAAACACTCGGGCGTAATTCAAGGCATTAAACTTAAATTAATGGCAGTAATTGAAATATTCCAAATTGAATTTTCATTCTCATGACAAAAATTCTTGTTTGTTTCAAAAGTTAATGTTTGAGCAAATCGTTTTGACTGTCGACTGGCATCCACCTCCCGGATTTTCACACTTCCAAAAGAACACCTTCGTTAGCACACACACACGAAAAGGTGTTGAGATGGAGATGATGCTGGGATGGAGATGAGGATGGGAACGGAGGATGAGCATGGGTCCGTCCACCACTTCCACTTGAGATGCAACGCACCGCGCACTGCAATTAGTGTTAAAAGACACAAACATGCCGCCAACACAGACGCCGCAAGCTGATGTTAGCCAGATATACCAGATACGCCAGATACGCCGATGTTAGCCATGTCCCAGAGCCAGGAAGAGCCACTAATTGGCCTAATTCTCACTTCTTTTTTCGGGCCCACGCAGAAAGTAAGGGAAAGCACACAGGGAAAAATATTTATATACATAACAGAGAGCTTATCATAATTTTATATTATATTAAGACTGTTCCGAGTTGTATGTGGTTTATAAAATATTTGCTTAGACCTTTATTTAATATTTATAAAATATCAGGAAGCTTGAATACTTGTCTTTTTAATAACTATCTTTAAGATTAATCCAATTTAAACTTTAGCTTAAATTCAACTAAAAACTGTGTCAAAAAGTATGTCCAATAAAAGAAATACAAAGGTTACATAACATTTAATTCAAATAGAGATAAAATATGATATATTTTATTATATATTTTATAGATCTAATCTTCTACATTATTTTAAGCATTTTTTCAACTCGTTATTAATATAACTACTTAAGATATTTTATTCTAAGACTGTTGAATATTTTTTACCTTTGAAAATTTAACCCCTTTCCAAAATGAAGTCTCCCAATTATACCCTACTTCTGTCACAGCTTTTCTATGTCTTATAATATTAAAATTAATTACTAAAAGTTCCCCTAATTTTTCTCAGCTTATATTTTGGGGCTGCCGAACGCCTCATCCACATCCTCATAAATAAACAACCTGGAGAACACGAAGCAGAACACGAGTGTCAGACGCGGCGACCGCCCAACCGCAAACTCCGCCCGATATGCAGATGAGGATACCCTTCTTCTTCTTCCTCCAAGCTATCATATAGCGGGCGGATCCGTGAATCCATTCCGATCCGATCCGATCCGTTCCGGTACGTGTGAGCTGATGTGCTGGGTGGTCTGTTCCAAATCAATTGCTGCCCTCGGAAGGAGGAAAGGAAAGAGAGTCGGCTCTCGTTGTTTATTTTGCATAAATGTTGCCCCAAATATGGCAGCTGTAAACACATAACGAACACAGTTGGAGCCGATTTCGATACAAATCCCAATTCGATCCGTTCCGTTTCGATCCCGAATCCAGATCCCGCGATACCATCATGATTATGCTGCCTCCGGATGGGCAGCTTGGCATCTGCATCTGCCCGAAAAGTTTCGGCTGTGTAAATATTTGTTTAAAATTCCGCACGCCTACCACTCCGAAAAAAAAAAAATGTATATAAAAAACCGAGGCAAAGTGAGCTCCAAAGCCCCCAAGGGCCAAGGCTCTCTCCTCATCCGCTGATCCCCATTCCAGCTGGTAGGACCACCAAAGTGTTTGCCGGACCGTTGGAACTCGGAGGGCAATCGAGTGCAGCTGCTCGGAAAATATGCCAAGTATTGCGTGAAATATACATTGGATTGGGATATATATTTTAACATTTTTATATTGAAGCCTAGGGATTTTTTATGTGTTTAATTTGCATGTTGCTAAATAAAGCTTTACTGGGAAATTAATTACGAAGAAGATGCTGTAGCCTTTAAATGTGTTTTTTATATATTTTATGTGATTATTGGAATATAATATAATAAATCCATAAATACCCTTATTATATATAAATTTTTAATAGTAAACTTGTTAAAGATTTCGGAGTAAAACTATTTTTAACAGGCAAATCTCTTGATAAGTTAGATATTATATTTTCCCTAATAACATGTAATATTTCTTCAAACAAAATCAAAGGTTACAACCTTGAAATAAATTGTAAAAAATTATCCGCTTGTAAAACTATAATTTATATTTAAATTTACCATTTATAATTTAGATATTTAATCATATTTTATATATTTTGTACCACTATAACCTCCTCGATCATCTTGCGGACGAAGAGCCTTCGTCGTCGTCGTCATCGTCATCGATGCTGTGTAAACAAATCAGCCGCCGGACTGCAAACATTTTATTGGCATTGGCTGGCTGCGCTTTGCTCCGGCTTTCGGATATATAGCCACATCCACAGATACCATTGCTATAGCTCTTGCTGCTTGGTTTTTATTGACTTCTTCACTCCAAACACTCGGCACTCCACAACGCCCACAACACCCCATCCCAAGACCCATGCCCACTCCCTGCCGATCCTCTGACAAAACGGAGAGGGGATCTCTTTTTCAACACCTTCTTGTGGCCGCATCTGTTTGGCGTTTTGGGATTGTTGTTTAGATTTTTTCGGCCCCTGCTGCAAGAGATCTGTTCATAATTTCAATTGACTTGGGCGCGCAGCGATCGTAAAAATTATTTATGTGCCTAGACTCGCCGGAGCGGATACTGTTCGATTTCCCAGTGATTAATTGCTCCTTTCCACAGCTCGAACGGGCCAGATCTGCATATCCACATGGCTGTAGGGCCACAGAGATATGATTATCATGTTTAGTCGGGGGCACTTTATTGAATTTTCAAACAAACTTTGGCCCGTCGTCTGGTATTTGATTTGTTTGCTGATCAGGAAAATGAACAGGAATGTTCCTTCGGCACCAGATTTTCGGTAAATAACTTTTTTGACAGATTTCTGAAATGTTTACAGGCAATGGCCAAGTGTTTGCCCAAGCCATCTGCATTTGTGAAGCCATAAATGTTGAAGACTACAAGTAAATCACTCACTCTGCTATGAATTTATATTTTTTAAACCAAAATTCCTTTCAGTGAAGCTTCTGTTTTTGTATACATTGAAAGTTATTTTGTACTTTGATTAATGACCAAAACGTGCTTAAACTAAATAGCCAAAATAAAGAGTGAAGCTAAAAAACGAAAGTCCCAAAGCGACCTGCTCCAGGTGAGGCTCGAACTCACAACCCCGGCATAGCTCATACACTGAATACTGATTATAAGTACCGTGCGCTAACCAATTGCGCCACTGGAGCTGTTGCCCGGGCGCCGCCAAAAGCTCAACGAGTGCGAAACAGGACAATCAGATATCCTTTAAGCCTCTCCCCCACTTTCTCTTTCAAGCTCAACTCCCACGCACTTTCTATTGCCAAGCACCTGCATCGCTGCAAGGGTTGTTGCTCTGCTTTGGTTCAGAAACTCTTATCAGCAACTTGAATCATAAGCCACGATTCAATATTTTGGAATTTTTTAGGGCTAACATTTTAAATTTGTTTAGATATTTTTAAGAAAATGTGCTTGCTCCAAATTCATAGAAACAAAATATGGCTCTTAAAAACAATATTATTTAACTTCATAAAGAGAAATAATAAATGTTACCGATATTATGCAACAATTTAACCGATAAATATTAAAAACTTTCTCTTAGTAATGAACTAGTTCCCAAAAGCAAAATGTATACATTAAGAAATATTAAAAAAATTGATAGTTTTGTTAGATTTTAAATACAATTTTATAATCTACAAAACCGTACCAAAATTTCTCAGTTTATAAGCTTACCATATTCAAAACACTAATCAATATAAACAATAAAGAAACTGAAATACGAAACATGAATCAAAATATCACTTATCAAAATTAAATTAATAAACAAAGCTACATAAGGCACAGTCTCAATAATATTATTACCAAAACTTTAAATAATTTAATTTATAGTATAATTTGCCTAAAAACATATTTCAAATTTCGAAAAGAGTTTGAAAAAATTGAAAAAACGTAAGACAAAACTTTTCCACCAAACGACACGCTCGTTCTTATATTTTTAAAACTTAATACAGTTCAAATACTAAATAAATATAGGTATTTTCCAACTTTACTCACATAAAAACATTAGAAAACAATGAATAAATAAAATAAAAGCTTAAAAAATATGTTTGACCAAAAAAGTATAGTCAACCAGCGACTTGCTCCAGGTGAGGCTCGAACTCACAACCCCGGCATAGCTCATACACACAGAATACTGATTATAAGTACCGTGCGCTAACCAATTGCGCCACTGGAGCTGTTGACGGAGCGCCGCCAAAAGACCAACAAAATGCTCGGCCATGAAAATAGAACTTTTCGCTCATTTTGCGCTCTCGGGCGCTCTCTTTCTCCCTCACTCTCGGCGCTTCTCTCTCTGCCTCTCACTCTCACCCCGCTTTCGCCAGGAGCTCATCTTCTCACGCGCGCTCTTTCTCTCTCTCTGTCGGTGAGTGCAAAGTTCGTGCCAATGTGTGCGTGTGCGTATGAGCGATTTAATTTGAAAAATGTTGATGATAAGAATTAAGCGAAATAATTCGAAAAATCTCAGCATCCGAAAATCTAAATGAGTCAACGGGGTGCACACATTACTTGTACATTAGTTGCCATTTAATTCGAATTATCTCAGAACGAAATCGAAAGCCAAGACTTTAGAATCATTATTAATAATGTATTAGGGCGACGGAAAGTGAGTTTTGTCGCGATTTTACTTTCAATTACGCCCCGTGGTGGACCTAACCCATTAAATAATGCAAATTATTGGCGGCGTTTCACTTTCGTTGGCTCGTTTGTGTATTGCCTTGAATTACCTTAGAACAGGTGTGCTGATTACGAAGAAGCCCGTGAAAATTACATCCCCCGTAACGCTTGCCCCCTACCATTTACCATGTCAATAATAATAGTAATAATAACAACAACAAAAGCCATAGCTATAGCTATAAAGCCAACAGTTACGACAGTTCAATTTCATATGAATTTCATTTGCAATTGCAAAATCCCCGCTACGAGGAAAAAATCACAATAAAAGAGGCAAAGGGGTCAGCAGGTCGAAGATTTTAATACTCTTACGATGATTTTTGTATTTGTGAATTGGAAGCTTTTCGAGGAAAATATAAGTTAATCGAATAAAATTAATGGGATTAAGGTTAAAGACACAAATTTCATTAAAAAAATTATCTTTCACACAATAATTCATTTACAATGTATG
>JAEIIH010016060.1:0-11950 GCA_018904745.1 Drosophila orosa | reverse complement strand
GTTAACTCTTTAAATGTTAAATAAATTGATAAAATGGAAGTTAAATTTATATTTTTGTATTATTTATATATAGTAGAATATTAATTAATCCCTTAGATAACATTAACGTGAACATTTTATGCCTTCTTTTTCCAGAGAAATTAAATTTATTAATTTATTAATATTATATTGATTAATTCCTTTTATTTCCAGGCACCGTGGGTCGAAAGTGCAATCGCAATACGACGACCAGCGACGGATGCGCCTCCCTCTGCTGTGGGCGTGGCCACAGCCAGGTGATCGAGCGGCGGGCGGAGCGGTGTCACTGTAAATTTCAATGGTGCTGTAGTGTGGAGTGCGAGGAGTGCCACGTGGAGGAGTGGATTAGTATATGCAATTGAGCGAATGGACCGAGTGGCGCATAAGAAAAGACTTTTCTTCAATCTTAACACAAACACACACACACCCATCCACCCACAATCAGTATTAAAAAAAGAAAACAAACGAAACCATTACATAACATATGCAATATAACAATAAAAGTGTGTAAATGCAATGCCTAGTTTAGCAATCTCCAATACGTATAAATATATTTTGTAAATACGAACAATAAGATGCATAATTAGTCTGTCAATCAGCTGACTTTCATTCGTTTTTTTTGTCCATTTGCAATGTTGCAATTTGTATTTTTGTGCTCACCTGTGCTACGCTCTGCTCTGGCACGTGAATGTCGTAGCTGCTAATTGAATTAGCCAGCTAAATTGTTGCCCAAGGTGTGCGTTCAGGTACTGCCCATTGAATGGCTTCCTTCCTTGCCAGTGAAAAGCCATCAACTGCATTGGGCCATCATTTAGTTGGCTAACGGCAGCGGTACGTGCTGCATGCGTACGGTCGGTTCGGAAATTCACAAAAAAACATAGAAATCATCTTTTGGATAAATCTGAAAAATCACAGGTGTGTCCTTAAGGATGGGGAATGAAAGAACTGTGATTAAAGAACTGTGTAGCGAATCTCCATAAAAATACAAACCAGAAATCTCTAGTGATAATAAAATATACAAATAAAAATAATATTCAAGGTGTCCTGATCCTCAAGAGTTGCTTTATAAAAACTTTAAATTAATATACAGTCCAATTTTCGCTATATTATAAAAGATTTTCCTCAAGAACAAACCCCCTTTGGCCTCTTTCGTAATCAAGACCATAAGTGAAACCCTTTAACTGCATTTACCAAATGGGTTATGCAAATTGTCTTAGGCTTTAGCCAACATAATGCAATTTGCATTTGAAAAAAGGAAATAAAACAAGAAAAATAAACTCTTTGACAACCCAAATTTTCAGCACAGCTTAACCCACTTGTATCAAACACAGGAATATATTTTTCGAACATTAAGGAAAACCAATAGAGAGTCAGGATGTCAGGATATTTGCCATACTCCCAACTGCCGGATCCCACGGATAAGTTCGAGATTTATGAGGAGATAGCCCAGGGTGTCAATGCCAAGGTATTTCGGGCCAAGGAGCTGGATAACGATCGTGTTGTGGCCCTAAAAATCCAGCATTACGATGAGGAACATCAAGTATCCATCGAGGAGGAGTATCGCACTCTACGAGATTACTGCACCCATCCAAATCTACCGGAGTTCTATGGAGTGTACAAGCTATCGAAGCCAAATGGTCCCGATGAGATTTGGTTTGTTATGGAGGTGAGTTAATTATTGTATATTACAATTTAAGATGTTAAATTATGTTTATAATTACTAGCAGAGTTTCAAATACTTGTAAATATTTTTTAAAAAAACTTTTAGGCTTCGGTTTGTTAAAACAATAATACTAAAGTTGAAATTATTATTAGGTTATTTAGAAATATATTTTTATATCAGGTTATTAATAAAAAATCTTCGAAATGATATAAAAAATTATGCAACACAATGACGAAAAGTGTACACTGAATTTTCAGAGCCTAAAACATTTTTAAGCATAATTTTAGACACATTTTTAAATAATTTTAAATTATTACTTTACTATGTACAATTTTGCAACACACATTTTTAAATGCCTTAAAATCTCTGTAATTTCTGGAGAGCCCTACTTCCTATAGCAAGTTCTAAAATACTTTCTATAGCTTAATTTTAATTACAAAACTCTTAAAAGATGTTATAACTTTATTATTAAATTCCTGTTAAATTTAAATGTCATTTCCCAGTACTGCTCTGGCGGCACAGCCGTAGATATGGTGAATAAACTCCTTAAACTCGATCGCCGTATGCGTGAGGAGCACATTGCCTATATCATCCGGGAGACTTGCCGGGCGGCCATCGAACTCAATCGCAATCATGTCCTGCATCGGGACATTAGGGGCGATAACATTTTGCTGACCAAAAATGGACGCGTGAAGCTGTGTGACTTTGGATTATCCCGTCAGGTGGACTCTACCATGGGTAAGCGGGGCACCTGCATTGGTTCCCCCTGTTGGATGGCACCCGAAGTGGTGGCCGCCATGGAATCCCGCGAGCCGGACATCACTGTCCGTGCCGATGTGTGGGCTCTGGGCATCACCACCATTGAGCTGGCGGATGGTAAACCTCCATTTGCCGATATGCATCCCACTAGGGCCATGTTCCAAATCATAAGGAATCCACCACCAACTTTAATGCGACCCACGAACTGGTCGCAGCAGATCAATGATTTCATCTCCGAGTGTCTGGAGAAGAATGCCGAGAATCGACCCATGATGGTGGAGATGGTGGAGCATCCGTTTCTCACCGAACTCATTGAGAACGAGGATGAGATGCGATCGGATATCTCCGAGATGCTGGAACTCTCCAGGGATGTGAAGAGTTTGTATAAGGAGCCGGAGTTATTTGTGGATCGCGGCTATGTCAAGAGGTTCGATGAGAAGCCAGAGCGAATGTATCCAGAGGATTTGGCTGCTCTGGAAAACCCAGTGGATGATAGCATCATCGAGTCACTGCGACATCGCATTATGATGGGAGAATCGTATAGTTTTATTGGCGATATATTGTTGTCCTTAAATTCGAATGAGATCAAGAACGAGTTTCCACAGGAGGTGAGTTAGTACATGATCTAAAATATAAATTATACTAAAATTCTGTAATCAATATTCTATAGTTCCATGCCAAGTACCGCTTCAAATCGCGTTCGGAGAATCAACCTCATATTTTTTCGGTGGCTGACATTGCCTACCAGGACATGCTGCACCACAAGGAGCCTCAGCATATTGTCCTTTCTGGTGAGAGCTACTCGGGCAAGTCCACCAATGCCCGGCTACTGATCAAACACCTGTGCTACCTGGGCGATGGCAATCGAGGAGCCACCGGACGTGTAGAGAGCTCCATTAGGGCCATCTTAATGCTGGTGAATGCCGGCACACCGGTGAACAATGACTCTACACGTTGTGTTCTGCAATACTGTTTGACCTTTGGAAAAACTGGCAAGATGAGCGGAGCCGTTTTCAATATGTATATGCTGGAAAAACTGCGGGTGGCCACCACCGATGGCAATCAGCATAACTTCCACATTTTCTACTATTTCTACGACTTTATCAATCAGCAAAATCAGCTTAAGGAATATAATCTTAAGGCTGATCGCAACTATCGTTACTTGCGTGTGCCGCCAGAAGCTCCGCCATCGAAACTGAAATATCGTCGCGATGATCCCGAGGGAAATGTGGAGCGATTCCGAGAGTTTGAGGACATCCTAAGGGATTTGGATTTCAATCACAAGCAGTTGGAGACTGTACGCAAGGTCCTGTCTGCCATCTTGAATATTGGCAACATCCGTTTCAAGCAAAATGGCAAATATGCGGAAGTGGAGAATACGGATATGGTGTCACGAATTGCTGAGCTTTTGCGCGTTGATGAGAAGAAGTTCATGTGGTCTTTGACTAATTTTATTATGGTCAAGGGTGGCATTGCCGAACGAAGACAATATACCACGGAGGAAGCCAGAGATGCACGCGATGCAGTGGCCAGCACCATTTACTCCCGTTTGGTGGACTTTATCATCAACAGGATCAACATGAACATGTCCTTTCCCAGGGCTGTCTTGTGAGTTTTCTTTACAGGAAAAAATGTAATAAAATATAATATTATTTGTACTTTGCAGTGGCGACACCAATGCCATTATTATCCATGACATGTTTGGCTTTGAGTGTTTCAATCGGAATGGCTTGGAGCAACTAATGATCAACACATTGAATGAGCAAATGCAATATCATTATAATCAGCGTATTTTTATCAGTGAGATGCTGGAAATGGAGGCCGAGGATATAGACACTGTCAATCTTAATTTCTATGACAACAAGACCGCTTTGGATAATTTGCTAACCAAGCCGGATGGCCTGTTCTACATCATTGACGATGCCTCACGCTCTTGCCAAGATCAGGACTTGATTATGGGTAAACCTAGTTTCTTTATTAATATTTATAATATTATAATATTACATTTTATTTATAATAGATCGCGTTTCGGAGAAACACAGCCAGTTTGTGAAGAAGCACACTGCCACTGAGATATCCGTGGCTCATTATACGGGCCGCATCATTTACGATACGCGCGCCTTCACCGACATCAACCGGGACTTTGTGCCGCCGGAAATGATTGAGACGTTCCGCTCCTCGCTGGACGAGAGCATCATGCTCATGTTCACCAATCAACTGACCAAGGCCGGCAATCTCACCATGCCCTTTGAGGCGGTTCAGCATAAGGATGAGACCGAAAGGAGGTCCTATGTGAGTTTAATAACTACTTTAAATTTATTTAAATTTGTTGTAATAATTAAATCTTTGTAAATTATTTTAGGCTCTTAATACCCTGAGTGCCGGCTGCATATCCCAGGTGAATAATCTAAGGACTCTGGCAGCCAACTTCCGCTACACCTGCCTGACTCTGCTCAAAATGCTTAGCCAGAATGCGAATCTTGGCGTGCACTTTGTCCGCTGTATTCGCGCTGATCTGGAGTACAGACCAAGGGCCTTCCACTCGGATGTGGTGCAGCAACAGATGAAGGCCCTGGGTGTCCTGGACACGGTCATTGCCCGCCAGAAGGGTTTCAGCTCAAGGCTGCCTTTTGAGGAATTTCTGAGACGGTGGGTGGAATTTATAGAAATATTTTCTAAGCTTACTTGAACTTAAATATTTGTGTCTTTTAATTTAGTTATAATTAATGAAACAAAGATATTTATAAGCATCTAAAATAGTCGCTAGATTTTTTAAATCACTTACAAAAATATTTACATTGTAAAAAGAACTGAATTGGGTAACCAAAATATTGTATTGCATACTTTTGGACACCTTTTATAGAGATTTCAAACCCGTATTGATTTGCATAATATTTTCCTTACATTTCTAAACACATTCTCGAGTATTTTTTGTATAAAAATAATAAAATATCCTTTAAATGTACCTTTCCAGCTATCAATTCCTGGCCTTTGACTTTGATGAGCCCGTGGAAATGACCAAGGACAATTGCCGCCTTCTCTTTTTGCGTCTCAAGATGGAAGGTTGGTCCGTAGGCAAGACCAAGGTGTTTTTGCGTTACTACAATGACGAGTATTTGGCCAGGTAAAAATTACAACTATAATATTATAGTCCTTTGAATATAAAACTAAAAATATTCCCACAGATCGTATGAAGTTCAGGTGAAGAAGGTGATCAAGGTGCAGTCCATGATGCGAGCTTTATTAGCTCGCAAACGCGTCAAAGGCGGCAAGGTCTTCAAAAGTAAGTCTAGAAAATAAATTTAAAATTCCCTAAAGAAATTAATTAAAATTAAAATTTCTTTATTTTTTTTTAGTGGGCAAAAAGGGACAGGATCATGATGTGGCCGCTTGCAAAATACAAAAAGGTAAAAAAACCCAGGTGGATAGGCTTAAAGAGTACGATGAGGAGCACATCGACATAAGTGAGACGCCCTCGGAGGCCGAGGAGATGTTCCTTGAGGCTAGAATGGACGAGGCTATGGCGGCGGTGCGAATATCCAAGATTGAACAGGCCTCCGTCGATGAATAGACGCTCTATATACCCATTAATACACACACTATATCACTATATCGATCGATACTACAACTACTACTCGAACTACTACTACTACTACAACTACTACAACTACTAATTCTACCAATAAAATCTAGAAAATGAAAACAACAAAGTAACCAAGCAAACTACTAACTAGTCTAGGGTCTCGGCAACCACTTAAGCCGCTTAGTGGTGTCAAGTGTGGCTCTTACCTCCCTGCACCTGCACCACCTCCTCCTGTATCTGATGCAACCAATCGGCTTATAGCAGTCTAAGACATAACACTTGACATCGACATCGGTCGGCACCACCTGCTGGGCGAGAGATGAGTTATAAGTGCTGCGTAGAAAAGAAATGAAAATTTAATTAAATTAAGGTGACTTCCCTCCCATTCTGCCAATCGGTATCACACCACCCACACACCCCCATTGACCGCCTTTTTAATGGGTTACTCTAACGGATTTTCCTTTCACATTTTTTTGTATATTTTCCCACACAGCCTTCCGGGGATTCCGCGACCGGGTACGCCTTCCACCGCTGGTCAACGAGAAGACCGGAAAACTGAATGAGAACACTGCCGACTTCCTAAGGCCATTTGCAAAGAAGTGGCGCGAGAAGTCCATCTTTCAGGTTCTGCTGCATTACAGAGCCGCTCGCTTTCAGGATTTTGTTAATCTGTCACAACAGGTGAGTGGGAAAATGAGTCAAGACTTTAATAATTTATTAAATTTAAAGAAAATATTGTTACTTATTACCTTTCTTGAACTTTGAACTTGTTATCCCCACACCAGGTCCACATTTACAACCAACGAATGGTGGCTGGTCTAAATAAATGCACTCGGGCCGTGCCCTTTGAGAGGATTAACATGCGTGAGGTGAACTCATCGCAGCTGGGACCATTGCCTGTGCCCATCAAGAAGATGCCCTTCCGTTTGGACCAGATTCCCTTCTATGACACCCAGTATATGGTGGATCCCGCCAACTCCATTTCCCGCCAAACCTTTCCCAATCAGCTGCTGATGCAGCAGCAGGAGGAAGATGAGCCCTGGGATAGTCCACTGCAGCGTAATCCCTCGATGACATCGTGTGCCTTGACTTACAATGCCTACAAAAAAGAGCAGGCTTGCCAGACCAACTGGGATCGTATGGGGGAGAGCGATAATATATACAATCAGAGTTATTTCAGGGATCCCCAGCAGCTAAGGAGGTTTAAAGATTTAAAAACTTTTTCTGTAACTTATAATTAAAATGTTTCTTTGACAGAAACCAAATGCAGCGAAACATGAATGCTTACAACAATGCCTACAACAGCTACAGCAGCAACTACAATCAAAGTGGCAGCGGCAATCAAAACTGGGGTGTCCATCGTTCTGGATCGAGACGCAACTCCTTGAAGGGTTATGCGGCGCCACCGCCACCACCACCCATGCCTTCATCCAATTACTATAATCGCAATAATCCCAACCAGCAGCAGCAGCAGCGCAACTATCAGCAAAGATCCTCGTATCCCTCAGATCCAGTGAGGGAGCTCCAGAACATGGCACGCAACGATGGAGATGTAAGCTGAGATTTAAAACAAATATTAGTTATTTAAATATATATTTTATTTACTTAAGAACTCGGAGGATCCACCATTCAACTTCAAGGCCATGCTGCGCAAGACCAACTATCCCAGGGGTTCGGAGACAAGCACCTATGACTTTAACAATCGTCGGGGTTCGGACACCGATCAGCAGCAGCACACATTCCAGGCGCCCAAACTTCGATCGACTGGCCGTCGTTTCCAGGAAGATGAGGGTTATAATTCATCATCGGGCAACTATGGCATTGCCAGGAATTTTGGCCAACAGAATAGGGCACCCACTTTGAGGCAATCACCAGCGAGTGTGGGTCGCAGTTTTGAGGATAACAACAATGCCAGATCGTTTGAGGAAGCTGGATCCTATGTGGAGGAGGAGATTGCGCCGGGAGTGACACTATCCGGATATGCCGTGGATATTTAGAGTCTATAAAAATATCAATTTAAAGATTAATATTAGATGTTATACAAAAAATTGTGCAGTGCGTTTCGAACTATAAAGACAGTTGTGAAGAAAAATAAGAAAAGTGCCCACCAAAAAGGATTTAAATACTTTATTATTATTTCTATATTAGTTGGGAAGTGGCTGGGGTTTTGAAATGTACTTAAAATGGCTTCTAATGAAGGTTAGATAATTTAGCTTAGTAGAAAAGCTATGCATTTTGTTGCCTTTCAACAATTTCTGCAATTTCTTTGGTAACCCCAGCTTTTATTTTTTTACTGCTTTAAAAACCACAATTAATTATTGTTAAAAATATAAATAAACAAGTAAAAACTGTCTTAATATTCAGGAACGCACAGTCATAGAGAAATTAAATGATTTTTCCCAGTTAACATTCCCCTTTGGTTGTCACTTTCTTATAAATATTTAAAAAACCTTTAAAATAAATTAGAATTCAGCAAATATTTTGCATTTTATTGACGCAGGAATAAAAAGGGGGAAAATTCGACGATTTATATAACATTGCTTATTTATGCTTGCTTATTTGTTACCATCTTTTTTTTTTTTTAAATGATTTCATTTTCACACTTTTCGATTTGTTTAAAAACGCAACAACAATACTCTCAGTATTACACATAAACTATATCCATTATACATTGTATATATAATATTTAAGAAATATTAATAGCTAAACAAAAACGTTTATAGGAATGGATTGAACAAATACTCATATTCGTTTGTTCGCAGGACTTGTTGATTTGATTTGTGTGTTGATTTTCTTTTTTTTTCGATACGGGGTTAAGGGAAAATAATAAAAATTGAATTATTTTAACTGCACACCCAAAACGGGCATGGTATTGTAAATTCATGATAGAACCATGTTATTCCTTGAATTATTTTCATATAATATCAATCGTCCATGCCGGGTTCGCGTAAGCCATCTGAATGCATTTTCTTGCCGGCAATTTCCAGCATGGCACGATCTTCCAAGTTGCCATCGAGCACTGAGCGTTTCTGTGGGGGAATTAGGGGGTTTTTATAAAGCATTATTTACTAAATAATAATAGAGATATAATAATACCTGACCCTCGCCGCCTCCCTCTTCGTCTTCATCTTTGACAGGCAAGTCTCCCACGGCCCACACTTCCATGTTTCGTATTTTGAATTGTTTGCGTTTGCTATTATAGAAAATAAATTATATTTTAGGGATATAAATTAAATCAAAGGTATAGGAATTAAAAACCCACCTCAACTGCACATAATCCCTATAAGTGGTACAGCTCTCAACGCTCTGTCCATCGCCAAACATGCAGTCAATCCACAGACCCCAGAAATCAAATTGTCCGCCCATGCCCTGGATATCAAATACACATATATAAACAATTAGCCATCAATCAAGTAATTATAAACATTGTTACTCACCAGACCATTCGGCATTGTCTGCTGATTCAAATTCAAATACTGATAGTGATCGTTATAGCCTGACGCACTGAAGCAACGCATGGCCGGGCTTAGGGTGTACAGCAATGAGTTGTCATCGCCGCCAAATTGTGGCTTCAGGGACCACGTCTCAGACGCATAGCCACCAAATATATATTGATCCTCGTCCTCAATAAAAAACAGCGTGGGACCCTTGTCCAAGACTTTACCCAGCATCGTCGAGAAACTTTCTCCATTGATTTTCGATGAGAAAAGGAAGCGCCACTTGTGACGATGCTCACGAGGCAATTGAGCATTAATGTACAAGACATGCGGCAGTTCGATGATTGGGCGATAGTGACTGTTTTGCGGGGCATCTAGAAAATATAAATAAAATAAATAAGCAGTTTTTTGTATAAGAAATTCAAGCATACCACACAATTCCGGCAGAATGGGTATCTGCACTTCCTTGATTATGTTGCGTTTGCTGCCGCCATGGCGGGAATACAACTGATTGAAGACCTCGCGCCAGATTTGCAAAAACTGTGGAGTGACATGCAGCCAACGTTCCAGGACTTCACTGGGCATATTATGCTCCAGCTCCTTGCCCAGATTTCGCATCAATCCCTTGGCAAAAGTGCAGGCCGAACGCTCTGTGGTATTAAAGCCCAAGTCCTGCCAATCTTTGATGCCAGATGCCTTGGAAGTGCTCTCTAAATGAACATAGGTCATTATGACCGAGTAAATGTACTAAAAAAGATATTATTAAAGATATTATTTATAAGGTTAACTAAACTAAACAAAGACACAACTCACCTGCTCCAATTGCTTGCTATTGAAGGTATCATTTCCACCTTTTTCCAGCGAACCCAATAGCATTTGCATCTTTTGCTCGATGGTTCCACGCTCCATGATATAGTAGGGCTCTCCGAATTTCTTTAGAGGTATATTGATACATTGCTGACCCGGCTTTATGGGTGTAAACAGAAATTGAGCCGTACTTTCGGCCAGCGATCGTTCAATGGTTTGCGACCACGTTTCCTGTTTTCAACAAAAACAACAACAAAGAAAATGCTTAGAGAATAATAAACAAACTGCGCACCACCATCACCGGATACGTAAACATAATTTTTTTTTTTCCGCTACTGTCAGCAAATTCTTGCAGGGAACATTCGAAGGGAAGCGCTGACACAGATTAACCCATTAAAAATTGAGTTTTATGAACCTGCATTTTTTTAAATCTACAGAATAGCCTTTAAGTATTATTTATAGCATTTAAATAAATTTAAAACGGAGCAACAGATTTACCCCATTAAAAGTAGAATATTATGAAGCTGCCTTTTTCTAATCCCACAAAGCAGCCTTTAAAGCAGCGGAGGGCACGCTGTGGCTCAATTAGCTCACGCTGCTGAAGCCGTTATCTTTTTTCTGCTGCTAAAACCGTTATCTTTTTTCTGCTGCTCAAACCGTTAAAAGTCGTGCCCTCCGCTGCTTTTTAAGTATTATTTATAGCTTTTAAATAGTTTTAAAACTAGGGAAATGCATAAAAGTATTATTTATAGCATTTAAATAGTTTTAAAACTCTGTAAATGCATTTTTTCAAATTCTCTTCAACTAGTTTCTTCCTGTGCTTTGATTAATAAACTCAAACACAATAAAGATAGATGCATAGCATGGCCCCAAATGGGTTAATTTTTAATTCAATTGGAGCGGCCCTAATTGACGACCCCAGTCATTGGAATCACGACTAATTCGTTAGCAAGCAAATTCAACAAAGCAAAAGACAAACAAAACGAAAGGCGACCGCAAACAAATTAGACAATTTGTGGGACACATTCTCGCACACAAAGAGAGCCTCCGGAATTATCAATTCATAACTGATAACAAGGAAAGTGAACGGAGGTTATAGCTATCTATATGAGGAGTTTTGGAATACCCTAATGGATAAGAAACCTGAGCTATAAATAGCTTGTTTTTAGAAATTATTCGGTTAGAAACAAATATATTTGTTTAATTGTTGCATCTTCTTTGAATGTGAAGGGTTAAAAATAGATTATTTTTGCGGTGATATGTAGTTTTTGTAGTTTTAAAGACTGGGGACCTCTTGAACGAGGCATTATTGTGTTATTAATATCAGATATTGATTAGATTTAAAAATATTTTTAATACAAGTTAACAATACAATTATATTTTGTTTAATTGTTGCATCTTCTTTGAATGTGAAGGGTTTAAAATATATATTTTTGCGCTGATATGTAGTTTTAGGGGATTGTAAAGACTGGGGACCTCTTGAACTAGTCATTGTTGTATTATTAAGATCAATTTATTATATGATGTTAATATATTTTAAATACTAGTTAAAAATACTACAAAAATACTCTGAACCAGGCATTGTTCTCTAATTAATATCATTTATTGATATGATGTTAATGTATTTTAAATACTAGTTAAAAATACTACAAAAATACCCTTTAACTTTTTTTTAGAAATAAT